>JAYESA010000005.1:138942202-139149702 GCA_036927795.1 Iris macrosiphon
CATGATCTCGTCGAATATTGGAGAAGTAGTTTGTATTTTTGCAGCAGCAGTGCTTGGAATGCCTGATACTCTAGTTCCTGTAAGCTCTCAATAAAACGATGACTTTTCTTAATTAACAATATAATATTAGGTATGCTGAATATGATATTTTTCTGTGTTGTCCATTTTCGTTAAGAGTAGTTGCCATTGCTTCTATTATGCAACATCTGATTTCCTGATCGCTAATTGCATTGAATTTGGTTCCTTGAAAATTTATTCATCTATCGGAAATACTAGTCAATATATATCCCTCCATTTATCCTTCAAAAGAAATGAACCTACGATCACACTACTTGAATTGATCCGTCTTCTGCATATTTTCCTAATGGATGGAAAACCATTTAACTTGTCATATTGCAGGTCCAGTTACTTTGGGTAAATTTGGTTACTGATGGCTTACCAGCCACAGCAATTGGTTTCAATAAACAAGACACAGATGTGATGAAAGCAAAGCCTCGTAAGGTATGATCTGTTGAACCTAGATTATAAACTTAAAATATGATAAACATCTAAATGAATTGCTATCGTTTAGCAATATACAACAAATGAAACTGTGTGGGAGGTCATTCAATGTTTTTTATAATGTACAAATCTGAAATTTTCACTTCTGCTTGACCTGCGATCTTACATCATGTTAACTATAATTTTCTTAGTGCAACTAAGTACACTCAAAATGATGTGTTTCTTTATTTTAGGCCTTATTCTGGATTGCTGCTTTGTAAATAGCAGCAGCAGCAGAAGCAACTTTTGAAAGCAGCTTTCCATATGCTTTCATAAGCTGCCCAAAGATTGAACTAGCTTTTCAATTATTTATTTATTTATTAGCTGCTGTTACCAAATAGCTTTTGGGACTGCTTTCCAACCCAAAAAGTAGAGGCAGCCATGATAAGCAATCCTAAGCCCAGCCTTAGTGTTGCGGCACCATGAAACCATTTCATGGAAACAGCTTCAACAATGATGGTGATAATTATGATAATGATTTACTTTCTGGGATAAACCCTGAAGCTTATCGTTCATACGACATAGCTCTTTGCGAACGGCTATATCAGCAACATGATATACATATAATCTAACAATATTTAATTTTGAAGGATTTATATTGGAGGGTTAATACAATCTTTATTATGCCCGTATACAATCACTGGAATTCATGTATCTGTATGTATATCATTGTTCTTCATTCAGTGAACACAAGGGAACTTCTTGATAATCAGAGTCTGTCTCTTTTTTTGACAAGCTTCCCATCAAAATATAAAACAAATGTCAATTATTTCTTGTAATTTATCTGCTTTTGAAAACTTTTTTGATCTATATAAGAATTTCTTTACTAGGTTATAAATGGTACTACTGACTGATTCAAAAGTACTAAGTCAGTACTGTACTGTGATTCACAAAATATGCAGCAAACCTGTTGGAGTGAGTGTATGGGACAGTTATGCTACAATGTTAGTCAATAGAATGTCTATACTCGTTCATCTTTTGCAGACACCAAAAGTTTGAACTATATTATATATTTTAGTACTGGAAAGTGTCACAAAAGGTCCCGACATGCCGCCGTAGAATGCCGTCTAGGCTTTTCAGATGCTATGCCACCTTAACCGGGCCATCTCGACCTCCGACTTAAGTATGATACGAACCAGGCCAGTTTTCTTTTCGTATTTGTAACCTGGAACAAGCCCAATAACTTTAGTTATAGGTATTAGGCTAATTTCCATCTAAATACCATGAAGTTTCGCATTTGTGCAACTAGGGAATTTTTACAATTGCAAGTTAATATTATGAATTGTTAATTTCTTTGCAAGTTTATATCATGAACTCTCTCTTATTTTGCAAGTTAATACCATGAACTGATGATAGTTCATGCTATTAACTTGTAAACTCGAAGGTTCATGGTAGTAAGTTGAACAAATGTGAAAGTTCATGGTATTTAGTTGCAAATTAGCCTAGATATTAGTAATACTGTATTATAGATATTAAACAAGAGGTTAGGAACAATAATATTTCCCCTTTGCCTCCAAAATCTCCACGCCATCATGATTGACCAATATGGAAAAAAAATCAATCAGTACCCATATTGACGGGTTTCAAACCAAACCATCCACTATGTCAGCTAAATCGACTGATATATCAGCAAACGGGCCGATTGGTCACCCTAACTCGCTATAGATTGGATCAATCTGGTTCAAATCTAGTTACAAAAGAAACTAGTTTAGAATATGTATGTACGATATAGCCTTATTCTAAATAACACTATAGATTAATTCTGTTATATTTATATTCATACTTTGAAAAATTGTCATACATGTCACCTATGAAGTGAATTATTATTATCATGTACCACCATGAGGTCGTAGCTCCCGATATGTCTGGTATATTGCCCAGTATTTGGTTTCCGCTATGCGACCCCGCAACTGGTATGGGTCCGTTATCTGATATTAGAAACCTTGATTCGATACTAGGAAGTATCAATCTTGAACTTATTGCATCGTGCCATATCAATTGATACCTACCCAATACTCTTGCCAATACGACATCGAGACTCTTTCCTTGTAAACCCATCAAAGGAAAAAAAAAGATTAAAAAGAAAAGGAGACAAAAAAAACACTGGTATTGGACTTGAGTCGTAACATGCACAAAAATTAATCAATAACAAGTTCACAAGATATTTAAAAAGTTAATCAATAAACTAATAGTGTACTTTGTCTAAACGAGAGTAATTAAACAATAACAATTCTGGTTGCACATTTAGCAATGTTGAAGATTTGTCCATTCAAAATTAATATGAATCAGTAACAAAATAACATAAAACTGTCCTTACGTTTATCGAGTATTTTTCTAGTTTTAAGTAAGTTTTCTTATTTTTATTTTTTTGAAACCATAAATGTCCGGAAGGAAAACTGCCTTCGGTCTCCTAACCTTAGTTACTACTCCCATTGGGGCCAATGACCTTCTGGATGCCCAATGTCCAATAAAGCTAGTTACTACTCCCATTAGGGTTAGGAAGAGTTGCGATGTCAACTTTGTACACTTCTGTCTTGATTTTCGTATCAAACGTAAGCTTTTGTTTTATTTTGGAAAAGCTGCATATGATCTGAAACTGATGATATTGTTGAAACCGCCAATATTGCTACTCATATGAAGGATTCAAAAGGGATTTTGATACCACCACTATGGACCATGGCAGGAATTTCTTCAAATACGGGATTTAATGGTTGTAATCTG
The DNA here is from genome assembly GCA_036927795.1 of Iris macrosiphon. Classification (NCBI taxonomy): domain Eukaryota; kingdom Viridiplantae; phylum Streptophyta; class Magnoliopsida; order Asparagales; family Iridaceae; genus Iris; species Iris macrosiphon. The sequence goes on from JAYESA010000005.1 coordinate 138,945,464, forward strand.
TGTTGTCCTATCAATATACATATCGTGTAACGGTTTTATTGATTATCGTATTGTGTATTGTATCATATCTCGTATTGTAAGATACATAATTCAATTGACAAATTCATTGAAAAATTAATATAACATATAAGGATTGTTGTACACATTAAGCAACAATAGAAAGTATCATTAAGCATCTAAGTGACAATCATTATAAAGTTGACAACTAAAGATGTAACTAAAACACAAGTTAAACAACCGTCAAAAAAAGTTCTTAGCATCCATAAACTTATCCACTAAACATGATAAAAATCACAATAGAAACAATGGTCATTGAGACACCCAAAAGAAAAGATAAAAAGATCGAAAACAAAGGAGACAAAAAATCAATAAATAGACAGAGAAAATAGAAAAGGTAAAAATTATAAACAAAAGCAAAAATCATATTTTATTGCATGTATTGTATTATATTGGACGATACAAAAACCTATCACATAAGTTTTGTCCCATCTAATACACCTATATGATCCGTATCGAAAACCCTAGTCTCATATCCTACGATATGTATCGTGTATTGTACGACAACATAGGTTGTGATATGCTCCATAGGAGGTCACGTGTGAAGTAGTGGACCTTAATTTGGGTGATGGGGTGGGCTACTTATAGACCATCAATTCACAAATATTCTCATGACAATTATCGACATATTAATCAAAGGTTGGACAACCTTAGTTGAGGCCAATGGTAGTTGAAAGGGAGGTCCTAAGTCAAACCCACTAGGAAAATAAGGATAATAGAGTTGGGGGTTATATATTTTTGTATTATTCCAATACGTTCCTCTTCTGTAGATTGAAATTTGAATGCCCACAATTTTATGGGTTGACATAGGAGATTTCTGAGTTGTTCTGAGAGTCCCTGCCACTGCATTAAAACTCCTATAAATATTAGTGACAGGAACACCACATGGTTCTATAAGACTGGCCTAGGTCCCAACTAGGAGGCCCAAGCCTCGTGGAGCCTAGGACCTAAGCAGCCACAATTTGGCATTTTAAGCACTTGGGGTTTTGCCCAGACCTGCATAAAGAAGTAGACTCAAAAGCAATTTTCCTCCTTAATTGTCCCAAGCTTCACCATTCACAAGAGTTTGAGTGATATTTTAGGCTCCATGACTTTATCAATTCAAGAGTTGTTCAATTTATCAGACGTCCCTGATTCTGGTATAAGTAGGGATGCAATGGTCACCATAGTTAAATTTCCACAAGGGTATTTTGTTCCACCATGTCTGGTAGTCTTTGCCTATTAGTTTCGTCCAGGTCCTACTATTCTCTTCTTAGGCCCACCAGGCCTTGCGTAGACCTATGTAGTATGTAGGAGCCTTTTTTTTCCAATAGTAGAGGCCCTGTCCATTTGTTTGTTAGGAGCCTCAACCTGTCCCCCATACAAGTCTCTCAATATAGCATTATCGACCACCTGTGGGAGCAGTGGGAGGATATTACATTTTATTCCTCTAATTCTGTTTTCATCATATTACTTTATTCTACTCTTAGTGTAATAGGATGAATACTTTTCTCATATTCTGAACTGTCCATGTGTGTGTGTGTGTGTGTCTGTATATATATACTTTTTTGTGTGAGTATATATATATATATATATATATATATATATATATATATATATATATACTGAGTGCAGGCTTCATCTTACTAGTTTTTACCTTTGTTTGTCATATACAGGTTAGTGAAGCGGTTGTTAGTGGATGGCTATTTTTTCGCTATTTGGTTATAGGAGGTATGACGAGCGCGCATATGAGCAACAAGTACATTGTATATTTTTACCAGAATGCTTTTTATGTAACTTCACTACAAACTACCTTCTGTACACTGTAGTAGACATCTACTTTCTCTCCACTTTAGTAGACTCCAGAGTATATGTTCCAAAACTTTATCCAACTGCAACTAAACAATATCTGGTTGTTTGCAATATTCCATAGTACTCGTCTTCATCTTTACTTTAGATAGGCTACTTTTCACTTAAATACCCTAAACTCTCACTTTTTTCACCTTAATTCCTTAAATTTTTTCTTCGTTATCAAATAAATATCCTGCTTTATTTCTCACTTAAATACCATGAACTACTGCTCTTTTTCAAGTTGCCCTAACAACAAATGCTCAAAGACCATAATGCCCTTTATTATAATAATAATTAAATTGATTATAAGTGTATTATCTTCTATTTATTTTATCAAAATATGAAATAGTTTTTTGAGATCAGTGGAAACTGCCATTGAATTACTTGAAAAAGGTAACTTTTAAAAGGAACAATAATCTAAAGTATAATGGTTTCTCATACATTTGGTCATCAATTGCAATTAAGTGTTATTTTCCAGATTAAATGCAGAATGAATCTCTGATCATGTTATTATATGTTTGTAACTCTATTCTATTCTAAGATCATTTCCAACCCTATTGTCTTGTAATGTGTTGTGATTCCTGTGTGGCATGAGGCACAAGACAATGTCTTTCCTATGTGGCAAGACTATATTAACAAAAGACAATGAAGTAGAAAAGTCGTATTTAGATGCTTACTTTTTTCCAACTTCCAAGACAACTTTTCCTCTTCTTCCTTTTTTTCTAAATATTTTTTTATTTATAATTGATTACATGGAGGTGAAGACATTGTCGAGTGCATTGTCTAGAACTAGACAACCAACACAATGTCTTCTATAACTTTTGCCACGTAAGCTCATAATTGACTTGACAATTGCATTGGAGAAGGATTTTTAAATAAAATTGCCATTCCTCTGTGGCAACAACTTTTTTTCCAAAGTCACAATAGGGTTGGAGATGCTCTAATACTCTAGTTTAATCAACAGCAGTGTTCACATTATTGACAAACATGATAACAAGTATTTCATTCCTTAGTGTTGCTAATCTTTATACATGTGGAGGGAGAGGCTTATAATAACTTGACAAAGCTAAGTATGTATCATGAACCGTAAATGAAGTTGACATAGTAAAAATATTGCACCTACTGTCAAAACTTAATATATAACACGGGTCGGCCATATCAGGCATTTAATAGCGATCTTACTTCTTTGTTTAGATATTTATAATTCCATTGTTTTTTTTTTGTTCCAGCTTATGTTGGCCTTGCTACAACTGCTGGATTCGTGTGGTGGTTTCTTTATTCTGATACTGGTCCCAAACTTCCATATAATGAATTGGTAAGTAGTTTGCTCCTATAGTTTGCTTTGTGTTTTATGGTGACATTTTATACCTTCTAGTATTCAGTAACAGATTTAATGCTCCCAAGATATCCAAGTAACTGTACTGCTTCAATTGAGGAATCATAAATGTGTTTACTTTGTTCTTGTGACACTAATAATATGGTGAGTGCCCAAGATAGTAGATACAATTAGTCGTTTCGAAAACTAAGAAGGATACATGATCACATGAGGAACAAAGGACTATTCAACTGGAAGGACACCAGTCCAATTTCTGATAAAGTGGCCCATGATTTGGGAACAATTTTTCCATCATCCACGAGAAGTATCTGCACAATGTAACATGGTCAAACCTAATGTCCCAGTCTTACAAAAATAAGTACAAATTTGGGTTCCTTGGGAAATGTTTGAATTCATAGTAGCATTAAATTCTACTAGAACAGAACATAATCCACTGACATCTGATTATTGCAATTGGTGGATTCGATATGGAAGGATGGTATGAAAAAAAATTGGGCTGCACTTGTAGATCCAGAGGGATCAAAAGGAGGCTACAGCCCCTTTCCAAAACATTTGAAAATACTAAACATGACCACTTCTACCATCATCACCACTACCACTACAAACCCTCGTGGCTCAATGTGCTCTGGATTCGTCGAACTCCTGCTTAAAAGTTCCCCTCGTATTGTGTGTCTGAGCATATTCTTCTTCATGGAAATGCTCAGCTTAATGTGTGTGCATGTATTCATTGTATTGAACTAGTGCACGTCAACAGTGCTCATCTTCCATCAATTTTCCACATTGGTCCGCTTATGTTGCATCTTGCATCTGAATTTAGTTGTGAACTGCCATGGTAGAAAATAAGGTTGTACTTTTGGTCTATTTGGGTTAACCTCATTTCAACAAAACTGAACTAAACTGCAAACCTCGATAATTCTAACCGAACTGAATCGTTTTAACAAATAACCGACTTGATCCGAACCAAATTTAAATTCAGTTTGGTCCATGCATTTTTGGATGGGTTGATCTACTAATGTCTAATGGATTAGACTGGTCAAATATGTTTCTTTCATTAAATCTCTGCAGATGGGTCATCTAGCTAGACCCTGGGCTTGGACTGGGTTTGGTACAATATCTTGTCAAGTTCTTTTTATTTGCAGTGGCCCAAAAGATGTTTGGTAAAACCATCATTTTTGATACGCTGGTTTACTTTTTGGGCAGCTTATAAAAGCAGGGGAGAGGTTGCTTTCATAAGCTGTTTTTTTTGGAAAGCAACACCAATACCATACGAACACTTGTAACCAATTTTATAGTATCATATGTAAGTCACACAATTACACAAATTACATTGGGTTTACATAACAATTAATAAATTATAGGTCTACACAAATTACACAAAATTAGGGCTAGCGTTTGGGGATTTTATATGAAAGATCTATTAGGGTTAGGGTTTTAATTGCAGGTGTGATGGTGATCATCTGAGTGAACCAGTAACAACAGCCCATTCTCTCCGTCCTTGTCCTCTAAAATGATTTCTTTTCTTCGTCCTCATCCTCTAAAATGACTGAGGTTCTTTTCTTCGTCCTCATATGCGATGAAGGTTGAAGAAGAGGTTGGAGGGAGCGAAGAGTTGCTCTCCTGCGACTAGGTTTCATTCTGAAGACTTAAATGATAATGAGAGGAATAATATATGAAGGGGAAAGGTTGTAAATAAATTGTGGATTGCAGTTGGGTTCAATTTTTTGATGTTCTGAAACCTAAAACCGAACCGCGTGCTCAAAAACCGAATAGCCTAGTTCAGTTCAGTTCAGTTCGGTTGGCTGATAAAATCAAATAATGCACACCCCTAGTTATAGTAGCAATCACAAGTTAGGATGAAGAAAATAATAAAAAACCTCCTAGGTCTGATAATTATGTTTCTATTGGTCCTCATACCATGTGTGTGAGCTACATTTTTTACATTTTGCATTGGTTCCAATTGGTACGTATGTTTTGATCCACACAACTTACTTCATAGCCATCATGTATTCCTTTTAGTCCAACATTAGTCAAGAAGTGAGACCATTGATCATCCTTGCTCTATAAATAAAAAGCGAGAGCTCTTCTTGTATTCAAGACCAATTTCAATAGGGCATTGGTAATGGGCCTGCAGCTAATGGGCCTGCATTTAACCTATTATATACCGAACAATTCACGTTTTAATCATGATTTTTAAGCAATTGTTTGCAGATATTTCCAAATATTCGCGAACTGATGAATAAATCATGTATTTGTGCGTCGTGCTATAGATTCACGAATATTTATATATATATATATATATATATATATATATATATATATATGGGATAATATGATTGATTATTATTGAATGAGGGACATATATATAGGAGAAGAGTCAGCCTCTCTCTATTATTCTACCCGTTGTGGGACTAAAGCCCAATATTCCTCCAATATACTTAATACTTAACATCCTTCCTCAAGCTGGAGCATATATGTCTATCATGTCCAGCTTGTTACAAAGAAACTGAACTTGAGGACCAAAAAGAGTCTTCGTAATTATATCAGATATCTGATCTCCAGTTCTCACATAGTGAAATGTGATCATCCCCTTTTAATATTTATCACGGACAATGTAAATGTCAATCTCAATATGTTTCGTTCATTCATGAAATATGGATTGGTAGCAATGTGGATAGCGCGCTGATTATCACACCACATATCTACTGCTTTTGATCCTTGCTTCTTCTTCCAGCTCTTGTAGAAGATGCTGCAGTCTACAGATATAATATTTCTGCGGTACCATGAGCAATGACTCGATATTCTACTTTCGAGCTTGATCGTGAGACGACACTCTGTTTCTCTCTTCTACAATACCAAGTTTCCACCAATGAATACTAAAAAGTCGGATGTAGACCGTCTATCAGTAAGACTTGCACCCTAGTCTGCATCTGTAAAACATTCAAGACGAGTATGCCCCTGATTCTCCATCCGAATTTTTTTTTCCAGATTCCGTGCTAGATAGCGCAGGATTCTGAGAACTGCCTGCCAATGTAAAACTCGCGGAGAAGCCATAAATCTACTTACGACACTTAACGATAAAGAAAATGTCTAGGCGAGTCATGACTGACTGCCAAGTAGTTGAGTTTTTCAACCACTCGACGATACTAATCCGGATTGGTCATCAGTATCCCCTCATCGGGGGTAACTTTACCTCTGGATTCATGGGTAAGGTTGCTCCCTTAGCTTGCATCATTCTTGCATCGGTTAGGATGTCCAGTACATACTTCCTCTGAGACGGTATAATCTCGCTTACCCCGTGTGACTTTAATGTCCAAGAAGTACTTCAAAGATTCTATATCTTTAGTCTGGAACTGTTCACCCAGAAACTTCTTTAGTCCTGCAATTCCTTGGTTGTCGTCTCTCGTTATTACGATGTCATCGACATAGACACTAAGAAGTATTCGTCCGGCTGATATATGTCGGTAGAAAACCGAATGATCCTGCTTCGATTTGATACATGCCAAACTGAGTAACAACATATGTAAATCGACCAAACTAGACACGAGGTGAGAGGCCGTAGAGGGCCTTCCGGAGATGACATACTTTACCCTCCCTTGCAACGAACCTAGGAGGTTGCACCACATATACCTGTTCTTCAAGGTTCCAGTAAAGAAATGCATTATTCACATCCAACTGCAAAAGGGCCAATGATAGCAGGCAGTCGTACATAAGTCATCCTGGCAACTAGGGAGAATGTATCAAAGTAATCTTCACCGTATGTCTGAGAATATCCTTTAGCCATCAGTCGAGCATTCAGACGATCAAGAGTGCCATACGGTTTTACCTTGATTGTGAACACCCATTTGCAACATACCGCCTTCTTACCGGTAGGCAAATCCACAAAGTCCCAAGTATGGTTCTCCCGAAGCGCCATACCTTTTCTTCCATAGCGACGTGCCAACCAGGATGTTTGAGTCATTCGTCTGCAGAATTGGGGATCTGAATTCAGTCAATAGCAGCCACCAAGCACTGAGTCTGACTCGTGAGCCCTTTGTAGTTGTCAACACAAAGGATGGTCGCGACATGTACGACGGGGGCGAGCCGGTTTATCAAATGGTGGAGAATCAGTGGAGCTGGAGGAGGAAGATGACTCTACGGCTGTGAGCACCATTGGTGATGCTTGTTCTGGCAGAGCTGGTGGTTCTGACTGAGACGGTGTTTGCGCACCGTCAAACGGGGAGACTGGTTCGGGAAAGGAGGGCACCCTTACGAGGGGCTGTTGTGTTTGAACTGGATACAACAAAAAATACTCTTCTGGGTAAACTTTTGGAATATAATATGTAATTGGTGGGAATGGAGGAAATCGGTTTCAAGAAAGTTAACATTCCGAGACATAAAATACCTCTTCAAGGATGGAAAAAAACGATACCCTTTCTAATCCTTAGGATACCCAAGAAAAAATACATTTGATTGCTTTCGGATCCAATTTAGAAAGAGTAGGTCAAGTATTCCGAACGTAGCACAAGCAGCCAAAATTTTTGAGAGGTAGAGAAAACGACACAATATTGGGATATAAACGAGAAAAACGAGTATTGCTATTGAAAACGGAAGATAGTCTGCGATTGATCAGATAACAAGGTATAAGGACCGTATCAGATCAAATTTTTTTACGAGTACGTGCATGAAACATAAGAGCACATGTTGTTTCCAAATTATGACGATTTTTGCGTTCGGCCACACCATTCTGTTGTGGTAAGGACAAAAAGTTTGGTAAATGATGCCATGTCTAGCCAGATGAGAATTGAACTCACGAGATAAATACTCGTGACCATTATCACTCCGAAAACACTTAATATGAACCCCAAATTGGGTTTGGATTTTCGCATAAAATTGCACCAAATATTAAATTATTCGGAGTAATTTTTCATCAAGTAGATAAAGATGACACGTGAGTAGTCATTGTCATCAACAAATGAAACAAAATACTTGAAACTCATCCCAGATTCAATTGGGCAAGGCCTCCATACATCAGATTACACTAGCTCAAAAGGAGATGATGCAACTTTATTTAGACCAAGGTTCAAAGTATCGGTATCGGAATCGGTATCGGACCATTCCTATGAGTATCGGGATCGGCGGTATCGGTAGTATCGGCGGTTTCGGATCGGAGTATCGGAGTTTTTGGTATCGGAAAGTAAACAACTATTAGTAAATTATTAACATTTTAGAGAATATATTTTATACATTTATGCATAATTTAAAGTATTTTCAGTATTGTTTCTTAGTATTTTTGATATTGAATGAAATAGTAGTCATCCTTGTCGATTGATTTATATGCGATAGATAAGTTTTCCTCTTTTATATGTTTTTACAACCTTACTATGCTTTTACATCCTTTCTAATTGCTCTTTTTAATTCAAATTTTTTCGTCGAATTGACTGGAAAAGAGACCTATAATGTCGGTATCGGTCAGTATCGGGTATCGGTCGGTATCGGATCGGGACATGCCAAACTGTATCGGTATCGGCCGTATCGGATCGGTATCGGCCGATACTTTAAACTATGATTTAGACTCACCGGATAGGGTACCCGGTGATGTTTTGCCAAACTACTAGACTAACAATGAAAATGAACTTGAAATTCTAAAGATGGATAGATGGATACATTTTTTAGAGAGTTTGGACAGATGGATGACCTAACCGACGGTACAACTCAAATGGATTGAGTTTTACGTCGACACAGGCAACGAAAGAATTCATGTCAAACAGGTACAAGCCTCCAGCCACATGTCCTCTACCGATAGTCTTTCTAGTTTTCAGGTCATGAAAAATACAACCATCAGAAAAAAAAAATATTACCGATTATTGCAAATAATGAGTAATTCTACTATTGGACAAGAGACTGAATGGATTACCAGGCGTGTGTAAAACTGATTTGAGTGGCAGATCAGGAGAAAGACGGGTGTTTTTTTTAAACGAATTTTCAGGGAACTGTCATTCGCAACAGTAATATCGGATACACGACCGATAGATATGTAATCACACAGCATACTTGCATCACTTATCATGTGATAAGACGCACCCGAGTCGATCACCCACTATTTCGGCCGATCACACATCGCTGAATACCCGGCTGTAGATCTAGATGTAGAGGCTTCACCACGACGCTGAGCTTGGAAGTCGGCAAATTCGGCATAGGCCTCTATAGTCATCTGCATTGATACCCCGTCACTATCAGGATTACCTGATGCAACATTGGCGACAGGAGCTTTAGGACACTGCCATTGGAAATGGCCTTGTTGACCACAATTGAAGCATGTGCGCGATCTTCCTCCATCACGACCGCCATTGCCTCTCCACTATCACGACCAGCATTCCGGCCACTACGTCCACCACCACCATGGAATCCACCACGAGCAGCACCCAGGGCAGACCGATCAGTAGGGACATCACTCGTAGTAGTCTCAACTACTTTCATTGTCCGTAGGACACAAATTGAGCTTCCATCAAAGGCAGAACCTCAGTCCCAACAATGATCTGAGACCTTACATAGTCTGCATTAAGACGGAGAGGCTAGGTATGTTATGACATAGAGCTGCTTACGTTGAGTTTTTGCCTCATTGATATCTGTCGTTAGAGGTAACACGATCAACCTCATCAGTTACTGTCTTGAAGGCACGAAAGTGGTCCTTATGTGATTTCTCCCTGATCAGCTCGGTAGACGCCAACAACCGAGTCATAGATGCGAGACAAATCTTGTTTGCCATCAAACGCAGTCGCTAGGACCTTACATAACTCCTTTACTGAATTCGTGTTATGAACTATGTCATCCACTGATAGTTCCATCGAATTCATCAATTGTGTATATAGTCTGCTATCATTAGTCTCCCACTGCTCATAGGTGGGATCAGTCTCATTCGAAGGGTTGTCAGTTAGATGTTTGGACAACTGTATTCCCCAAAGCGTCTTCTCCACCTTCTTCTGCCACGTAGAGTAGCTGTCTGGTCCATCCAGCCTTCGATCGACCAGTCGAATCAAAGATACCATTGTACCAGTGATCAGTGTGCCCACCTCTGTGTTTCCGATACTGGTGTTACTGTTATTCGCCGCAGTGTTTGTCATCTTCAGGTTCTCGAGTCGACTGTTGATGATCGTCTCGACCCAATATTCACATCAACCTTGCCAATACGCAATCAACGTCACCAGAACTTTAGTGCGCAATATTAGCAAAGATTCGAATGTGGATCACACAAGTCAGGACAGATTCACACAACCCAGGTTGCTTTTTGTTGGATCCTGATATGGATGTCGGGCCAGGAAGGAAACAAAGATTCACGCAAACAAGTAATTTGTTTGCTCCTTGTTAACTCCTGATGTAGATGTCGAGCTTCATACGTTCAAGCAAACAATCATAGTTTACCCTCCGTAGATCTCTCCTTTTTTTTGGAAAGACTGCTAGGGTTAGGGTTTGAAGAAGGGTGGCGGCTGGGAGGAGATTAGGTTTAGGGTTTGATGGATAAGGATGGCGACTGTGAGGATAATAGGGTTAGGTTTTGATGGATTAGGGTTAGGGTTTGGAAACATCGTGGAAGGCGGGTAGGGGTCGGGGGGGAGGGGGCTGTAAATGATCGTAGCGGGGGAGGGGGCTGTAAATGATCGGAGCGGGGGAGGGGGCTGTCGCAGACGAAGGAGGAGGGCAGTAGCAACGCAGGCAGCAGTAGCTCAGCGGCAGCAGCCGAAGCAACGCAGGCAACAGTAGTGCAGCGACAGCAGCGCAAGGTAGGAGAGAGAGAGAGAGAGAGAGAGAGAGAGAGAGAGAGAGAGAGAGAGGAGGGGGGTGGCGGCTAAAGTGAGAGCTAGGATTTTGGCTCTGATATCATGTAGAAGTGGGATAATATGATTGATTATTATTGAATGAGGGACTACATATATAGGAGAAGAGTCAGCCTCTCTCTATTATTTTACCCGATGTGGGACTAAAGCCCATTACACCTCCACTACACTTATGTATATATATATATATATATATATATATATATATATGATGGAACAAAGAAACCCATGCCTTGCCAGCTAAAGAACCATGACAAAAGGGTTATAAGATGGTTTCGTGCCTGCTTGGGATCTATCTTTTCTCAAGATAGGATATAATGGGTGGCAACTTGGACTGCACCTCAAGACGTCATAAGTACTACAATAGTTGCCATTTTGCCTGTTGAATGAGCATACCTTCTTGCCATTTTAAAATTTGCTGATTTAGTATAGTATGTCTTTGCAGAAGTAAAATTCTCATATATCTTTCACTTCTGATACTCTTTCAAGTTTATCTATGTTTTTCCTTGCTACACATTATGTCCATATCCTAAAAAATCTTGGTCTGTACACATTACATGAGTATCACTTTTATTATCTTCTTATAGATTGCACATTGATATCCATATTGATGCTTTCAGGTCAAGTTTGATACTTGTTCAACAAGAGATACAGCTTATCCGTGCAGTATATTTGATGATCGGCATCCATCAACAGTGTCAATGACTGTGCTGGTTGTTGTTGAGATGTTCAATGCGTTGAATAACCTTAGTGAAAATCAGTCCCTTCTGTAAGTCAGTGCCATTTCTATTTTATTCCCTTAATTTTAAGTTTAACCTACTATCTACAATAGCTCAAACTTCTCCTAATTTAGTTCAGAAAAATCTGAAAAATCTGAAAAATCTGAAACTTCTCCTCACTTCTCCTAGATGAAGTTGCAGAGCGCTCATCTCAAGTAGGATTAGGCCCTTTATCTAGAGTAACCTCCAAGCTACAAAGCATGCTATTGACGGTTTTGATGACCAGCTTGACCTGACATCAACCTTCTAAGTTGGTGCCCGATTGCTTGTGAAAGTAGGCTATGAACAGAGAGGGCCATGTTCTAATACCTAGTCCGCCAGTTGGCAAGTAGGGAGACCCACCTCTTGGCTGAGCAGTTTAAGTTCATGCAACCAAGTAGCACCTTCCAAGTTCTCCTTTGACTATACAATGTCTAGACGAAGAGGTAAGATGATATAATTGGCTATAGGGAATTGCACCCGTCCCTATGATACATTAAGCCAGAGAGGAAGGAAGGGCATTTCCAGTCTTTTATTTGAGACTGATGGTCATTATACTATGTGGTTATTCACGTCACAAATTTAGTTGCCCTGATGAAGGGAAGGTTGCTATGCCCAAGCATTTGACGGCATCAGTAATTTATCTGCTGTCTGTGTTTAATTGGTTCAATGCTATTCCAAGAAATATCTTGTTCTTTATGAACAGTTAAACCCTGTTAGGAAGTGACTTTGATCTATTTTTCTTTCCAAACTCTAGTGAATAATAGTATGACTATCAGTTATATGACAGTTTATTGGAACATGATCATCAAATCAGGTCATCTCCGAGTACATTCTTAATTTTGTGCTATGGAGGAAAACTAAAAATGACATTATGACTAATGGTTGTTTCAGTGTTATACCTCCCTGGAGTAATCCATGGCTTGTGGGATCAATTGTACTGACTATGCTCCTCCATGTACTAATTTTGTATGTTGAACCTCTCTGCCTGCTTTTCTCGGTAAGTCATTTTTTGCCTACACTAGTTTCTGATCAACAAGTTTCAAGTCATGTGAATTTATATAAATTAGTTCAATCTCACAACTTATACAATGACAGGTGACCCCGCTAACGTGGACTGACTGGACCGTTGTACTATATCTATCCTTTCCAGTTAGTTTCTCTTCTCTTTACTAAGACAATTTTTATGATGTATGTTCACATTGTACACGTGCGGCAGTATATGGTGGACCAGGAACTTGAAACATAAAATTCAGAGCCCCAGTCATCATTTAGTGATGTCGAAACTCTACGAAATAGTGATATTATTTTTAATCTAGTCACCTGGGCATCCACCCTAAATGAACAGTTAGAAATGAAGAATTTATTGAATACATGGCATCAAACATTTAAATCTACACTATAAAGACACTAGAAATGGTTTTTTTTTTCTAATCATGTTAATGCTGGCGTGAAATAGAAAGTAGCTGTTTCAATTTCTTATATATGAAGATCCATGTTGCTGTCACCTAGAAGCAGGCATAAGCACATCTTTTCTTTTAGTATCCAATTGGATCTTTAAATTATTGATTAATGAGATCACTTGTTGAGAGTTATAAGTATTAATGGAAGTTTGGAGCAAAAAACTGTTTGTAATTGTTTTTCTTAAGTTAATGCATTGATAAAGGCATTCACTCACTATACATTACTTTGCATGGGAGCTTCTATTATCTGCTTTGAAAAGGCTGCATTATCATGCAACCATGTTTCCATTTGAACTGAATGTTTGATAAAAGAATACTTTTCACACACACCCCTCACCCTAAGTGTTTCTGCAAATATTCACTGGCATGTAGACCATGGCCATAGCCCTTGCCTTCTATGAATCGCACCTGACCCACTTGTTGCATAATGTTTGTGGAAACACACGGCTTTTGTGAAAAGTATGGCTTTATGTTCTAATCACTTACATTCATGAAAGAATGGCATACTCTGTCCATCTTGCCGTCATTTGCCTAGTTTTCTTTTCACCACTTTTCTTGCGTTATCTTGCTTTCTATTTTGATTAATGATTAGTATCTTGCTATATTTTGGTGAATGAATTTTCTTTCTAATTGTAGGTTATACTAATTGATGAGGTGTTGAAATTCTTCTCAAGAAAACCTCGAGGTAAATATGATTGTTCAGTGTCACATTTTTGTACAGTTTATTTTTTCTTGTTACTTGCAGACATTTTATCTAGTATATTATCTCTTCTGTTATCTATTGTCATAATTAAGTACAAATCATGGCACTACATGATAATTAAATGTCTTCTAGCGAGAAAGTAGTTTACTACAAGCAAGATAAAAAACACTCTTAAGCTTCAAAAGTAGTACTTTTGATGGTAATTAAGACAATGCAAGCATTTGGCATTTACTTTCCTTCGATGTTGAATTTAATGCAATTTATTTTCCTTGACTTGGTATATATGATAAGGGTGGCTCTGGTTTGATGCAGGTAGAAGGTTCAACTTTAGATTCAGAAGACATGATCTGCTTCCGAGAAGAGAGGCTCGTGACAAATAAATAATATATCAGGCAGATTTTGGCTTCATGAATCAGTGCCTAGATAAGACTGGTGAAATCTTTCATTCCTTGGGATAACTAACAAAAGAGTATTATCGATTATCTTATGGATCCGGTTGTATTAACCATACAATTAACTTGGAGCATAGCTATAAAATACAGAATTGAACAGCACTTCTGGACCATTCTTTTTTTACCTTTCTTTTCATCAATGGTTTAATACCAGTTGTTTACATACCAGTTGTATCTTTGTGAGGATGTATAATTTAAAACCAATTGTTGTTGTATTCATTGTAATAATTTATATAATAATTTTATATATGTATACAAAATTTGTTTGTGACGGTAAAATTCACAACAATTTTGGGTGTTTGTCCACTTTTACCATTAAAATCACAACTCTAGTTATCATTCTTTCATGGTTATAATTGTATCTAGCAGTAGTGACACGGGACGAAAACCTAAAAGAGTATAAAAAATTTGGATGCAGAAGCTTTAAATTAAGAGTGAAAAATCAATTATTATAAATTTATCAAAAAAAATTATAACAGAAAAAAAATAAAGTAATAATAATAGAGAATATTCGAATAGCGTGTTGGAGACAACTTTGGAGGAGGAGAAGAAAAAAAATATAGAGAACTTTAAAATTTTGGCATTGTATCAATATAAACTCAAAAATAGATTTTTTTTTTTTATTCTTTAATTCTTTCATCTCTAATTTTTGAACTTACTATTTATATACTCTCAAAAAATAAAAAGGAGACAAAGTCAATCTCTAAAGACTTGTCTATAAGATAATTTAAATCCTAATTTATAAAATTGAAAAATAAGATCTTATCTCAAATAACCAACAAGAAAAAAAAAGATAATAAAATTTTGTTTTCTATCATTCTCCTCCGCTTCGAACTTTGAACAAGGGGCTCCTTTCTCGCAGACTCCTATAATTTTCCTCCATAATTTTCCTCCGCTTAGAAAAATTCATCTACAGGTGAATCATGAAAGCATGAAAAACGAGAATTATGTTCCCGATTGTGTGCTCCAAATCGGTCATGGCAGAGGTTTTGCTTTATCAAGCTAGTCAACATTGAAGTTTTTGACGACACGACAAAACTCCATGGCGGTACTGACGATTGGAAAATGGAAGAAGTGGAATATCCAACAGGGATCTATCAAGCACTTGAATAACTAGTGGATGTCTCGATACTTCCAGAAAAGCAAAATGATCGTCGCTACAATCAATTATTATTTCCTACAATCTATTACAATTATTTTTAAGAAACATATAATAGAAATTGTTCACAAGTTTAATTATTAGGACACGTTCAAAATATTTAGAAGACTTAATAGGTTCTTGAAATTCATTGGTTTCATCAAATGACCTATTTAATTCTTTTAATGATGATATATTACGCTAAAATCTTATTAACCATTAAATATAGACTTCTAAAGCTTAAAATTTATTACTAGTTTAAATCTAGACTTACTCGAACTTGGTTTTAACTGGTGACTCATCTACGACAAACTTAGTGGGTTCTACTAATGAATTTTGTAAGGACATATCACCGTTAGCAATACTTTCTATTTTATTATGATTGAAAAATTCTTCAAGAATCTTTTTCATTTCGGTATGTATCTTATCATATACATCATCGATTATCGCACAAAATTGTTGCGAGAATTTTTTTGTAGACATTATTGTATGGGTCTTACTTACCTACGTATACAAATATTCCTAAACCATGGTTTAACTATTATACCAATTTGACGCGGGACGAAGACCTAAAGATTGCTTTGACAAGGTAGTCAACAATGAAATTTCTGACAACATGTCAAAACTCCACGACGGTACTGGCGTTTGGGAAATGGAAGAAGTAGAATATCTAACAGAGATCTATCAAGCACTTGAACAACTTGTGGATGTCTCGATGCTTCCAGAAAAGCAAAATGATCGTCGCTACAATCAATTATTATTTCCTACAAACTATTACAATTATTTTTAAAAAACATCTAATAGAAAATTTTCACAAGTTTAATTATTGGGACATCTTCAAAATATTTAGAAGACTTAATAGGTTCTTCAAATTCAATGGTTTCATCAAATGTCTAGTTAATTCTTTTAATGATGATCTATTACGCTCCAAATTTATTAACCGTTAAATCTAGACTTATAAAGCTCAAAATTTATTACTAGTTTAAATCTAGACTTACTCGAACTTGGATCTAACTGGTGACTCGTCTACGACAAACTTAGTGGGTTTTACTAATAAATTTTGTAAGGACATATATCTACTTTATTATGATTGAAAAATTCTTCAAGTATCTTTTTTATTTCGGCATGCATCTTTTCATATATATCATCGATTATCGCACAAAATTGTTGCAAAATTTTTTGTGTAGACATTCTTATATGGTCTTACTTACCTACGTATACAAATATTCCTAAACCATGGTTTAGCTATTATACTAGTTTGACGTGGGACAAAGACCTAAAGGAGAGAGAATTTGTATAAAATTTGGGAATTGTGAAAATTTGGGTACGGAAGCTTTAAATAAAAAGTGAACAGTCAACTATTATAAATTTATTACAAAAATTATAACAGATTTATGAACTTACAGACTATTAATAGTCTCTCAAAAAATAAAAGGAAGATAAAGTCAATCTCTAAAGACTTATCCCTAAGATAACTTAAATCCTAATTGATAAAACAGAAAAAATAATATCTTATCTCTGAAAACCAATAAGAAACAAAAAGATAATAAAATTTTGTTTTCTATTATTCTCCTCCGCTTCGACAAATTCATCTCCTGGTGAATCAAGAAAGCGTGGAAAACGAGAATTAGGTTCCCGATTATGGCCTCCAAATCGACCGTGGCGGAGGCCTTTGCTTTGACAAGCTAGTCAACATTAAAGTTTGTGACAAGACGACAAAACTCTACGACGGTACTGACCGTTGTGGAAGTTGAAGAAGTAGAATATCCAACAGGGATATATCAAACACTTGAACAACTTGTGGATGTCTTGATGCCTCTAGAAAAGCAAAATGATCGTCTCAACAATCAATTATTATTTCCTACAAATTATTACTGTTGATATGGTATGTTGGGTGTCATATTTAAGTATAGTATAAGCACATGGGAATATCCTGAGGACATATTTGGGATGCCAGAATATGTCACAGGATATTCCATTATGAGATTATTGTCATAATGTTTGAGATCATTGTATTAATGACTGTAAGGCTATATAATGCCAATGAGACAATCAATAAAATGATCAACTAATTTCAACATGGTATCAGAGCCAGGTTTCCACAAACCCTAGCTGTCACCAAGCTTTCACAAACCCACAGGAGAATTTTCTAGATCTCCTCCACCGAACTCTTCCACGCCCCCCCCTTCTTCCCTTCTCCTGGGAGGATTCCCTTCTCCGCCCTTTGCTGTTGCTGCCCCGTCCCGCTACTGCTGTGGCTACTACTACTGCTGCGACTGCTGCGACTGCTGCTGCTGCTGCGATGGCGGCTGTGACATGCGTGCTGCCGCCTTCTCCGCACCAGCACGAGACAACGCCTAATAGGGATGCCTAGATCTGAAAAAAGGGGGGACATGTTCGGATCTAGGAGCGAACGACGAGGACGAGCGTGAGTCGTGGAGCGGACGTGACATGATTGGATAGACGACGCATCGATGGAGGAGATCATCAAGAAGCTAGATTCTGCAGAGGTGGCGACGTTGATGAAGTTGTTGACGATGTCGGCTGGTGAGAACACGACACGAACGTCGCCGGATTTGAAGCTTTCCTCCATCGATCTGAAATTAGATGGACCAGCCACCTATCTGAGTTGGTCACTACGGGTGAGAAGAACCCTCGCAGGAAAAAACATGGAGGGGTTCCTGACGGGCGAGGCGACAGAGCCGGACGAGGGCTCGACAGGACGCGATGAGTGGAAGTCCACTCATATGGTGATCTACATCTGGCTTCTCAACTCCTTAGTCCAGTCTATTGCCACCACAGTAGACGGTATTGAGATGGTGAAAGATGTGTGGGAGAAGTTGAGAAGGACCTATGATGGTGTGGGGAACAACTTACGGGTCTTCCAGATAAAGGGGGGAGATTGATGACACCGTACAGGGAGAGAAGACGGTGCAGGAGTATGCTACGGAGTTGGAGCATCTGTGGTTGGATTATGATCACTCCTCAGATCGGGCGAGCTGCGAGGACCTTAAGTGTAAGGAAAGACATGTGTGTCTGCAGGAGAGGACGATGAAGTTCCTCAAAGGGCTGACTGCAGCTTTCGCACAGTGGACGGCCCTACTTCTAGTCCAACCAAAGATCCCTAGCCTTGAGGATGCTATCTCAGCCATGATCCAGGAGGAGACACGCATCAGGCTGCAAGCCGGGATAGGTGGTCCCCCCGAAGCAAAGTCAGCACTAGCGATCACCAGCTCAGGTAACACAGGATCTAAGGGAGAGCCCTGGCAGCATAACCGGCAGTGCTACAACTGTGGGGAGATGGGTCATCATTGGTATACTTATACCAAACCACATAGGGAGGGAGATTCAGGTGGTGGACGAGGACCGTTCGACGGACGAGGATATAATGGAGGACGTGGTCGTGGTCGAGGGGGTAGACGAGGCGGCCGAGGAGGTTATCGGGCGAACTTCCTGATATCAGAAGGGAACGGAGAAGCTGATGGCACCTTTACTGTGGAGGACCAGGCACTGGGAGACATGAGGAGTAGAACAGAGGAGGCGTCCACCTCATTCTTTGTTAGGGGCAACGCTGCCATATATGCCCATCTATCAGAAGGTACTGACGAATCACTTGCCCTTGCGTCTATCTCTTCCCTTAAATCATCAGACTGGATTATAGACTCGGGAGCATCTCGGCATGTGACGAAAAATGCTAGTGAGTTTTCTTCCTACACTCACCTAGCATCAGCAGACAACATTCAGACAGCTGATGGCACTTTCCAGCCAGTGGTCGGTAAGGGTACTGTTAATTGTACAGGTTCAGTAAGATTATCCAATGTTTTACATGCTCCATCCTTTCCAGTCAGTCTCTTGTCCATTAGTTCTATAATCCTCCAACTTAAATGCATTGTTTCTTTTGATATTCCTAAGGTGACCTTCCAGGAGAAAGGGACAGGACGAAGACTTGGGACTGGTACTTGGCATGAGGGACTGTGGTACCTAGATCGAGAAGGACTTGACTCAGCATTGGTATCTATGGCAGAGAAGGCTGACATGAAAGGACTGCAGCAGAGGACTGAGGATACCTTGATACTCCATCATCGGAGGATGGGATATTCTTCCTTTGATACTCTAAGTAAGTTGTATCCAGAGATTTATGCAAAAACAAATAAAGAGAAATTAGTATTTGATGCGTGCGAGTTAGGAAAACTTAATAGGAGCTCATATGTTGGCACGGGTCATAGGAGCACTTTTGCTTTTGAGGTAGTACATTCTGATGTCTGGGGTCCATGTGCTACTAACACTATGAATGGTTATAAGTACTTTGTTTCTTTCATTGAGTATGCCTCTCGTGTTACCTGGTTATATTTGATAAAAAATAAGAATGATGTACCTGCTTGTTTTCGGGATTTCCATAAGCATGTCCAGACTCAGTACAAAGCAGTTATGAAGGTACTGAGGTCTGACAATGGAACGGAGTATACCAACAGGACGCTTGCAGAATACTTGTCAGCACACAGAATACAGCATCAGACCACCTGTGCATACACACCAGCACAAAATGGAGTTGCAGAAAGGAAAAACAGACACCTTCTAGAGGTCGCAAGAAGTATGATGATCGACATGAATGTCCCACAGAGTCTGTGGGGGCATGCAGTGTTGACAGCAGCTCAACTCATCAACAGGATGCCCTCAAAGGTCCTCGGATGGAAGTCCCCATATGAGGTATTGCAAGGCAATAATAGTGGGATACTCCAACTGAAGGTGTTTGGGTGTGTGTGTTTTGTGAAGGACAACAGGCCATCAGTTGGGAAACTTGACCCTAGAGCGGTCAAATGCATCTTCGTAGGCTACTCGGCGACCCAGAAGGGGTATGTGTGCTGGAGTCCAGTAGAGAAGAAAAAGTTTGTCAGTATGGATATCCACTTTCGGGAGCATGAGCCATACTACCACCAGGACGTAACTTCACACAACACGCCTAATACTGCCAGTATTAGGCGAGAGGGGGTGATGGAGAACTTGGTGGTAACCGATTTAGAAGTTTGGCATGGAGGCACGGAGAAGGGACAAGAAGGTGAAGGTGTTAGGCCTACGGCTCAGGGAGAGTTACTTACCTACAACAGGAGAGAGAAGCAAATTGCAGGACCAGTACCGACAATGCCAGTGCCAAATCCCTTGCCTGCTTTCGTCCCAACTCCTGAGGCACCGACACCAACCCCCCTTCAGGTGATACCCCCTCCTTCACAAGATATCATTCCTCCTACTTCTACTCCTCCCACACCACTATCTGTACGGAGGACCACTCGCAGCAATGCAGGAAATCCTCCAAACAGATATGGTTGGGATATTGCTCAGTTTGTTTCTTATGACCATATCCCTTCTTCTCATGGAGCATTTATAGCATCTTTGGATAGTATTACTATACCTAACAATTGGCAGGTTGCCAAGAATGATCCAAAGTGGAAAGCGGCAATGCACGAGGAGTTGGGAGCTCTGGAGAAGAATCACACTTGGGATCTTGTGAGACTGCCAAAGGGAAAGAAAGCAGTTGGATGCAAGTGGGTCTTTACCGTGAAGCAGAACCCAGATGGACAGGTTGAGCGCTACAAAGCTCGACTAGTAGCCAAAGGATACAGTCAGACGTACGACATCGACTATGACGAGACCTTTGCACCAGTTGCAAAGATGAGCACTGTCAGGACTCTGATTTCTCTGGCAGCGAATGGTGGATGAAAATTATACCAACTGGATGTGAAGAATGTGTTTCTTCACGAAGATCTAGTGGAGGAGGTGTACATGGAGATACCACCAGGATTTGGCACCAATCAGACAGTAGGGAAGGTCTGCAGGTTGAAGAAGTCCCTCTATGGACTGAAGCAGTCTCCTCGAGCTTGGTTTGACAGATTCAGAAGGGCGATGATAGGGATGGGATATCAGCAGATCAATGCTGATCATACTGTGTTCTTCCGTCGGAGTGGAGGCCACATCACCATGCTTGCGGTGTATGTGGACGATATGATTATCACAGGAGATGATGAGCAGGAGATCGCCCAACTCAAAGGAAAGCTTGGCAAGGAATTCGAGGTGAAGGATCTCGGCCTTCTTCGGTACTTCCTTGGGATTGAGATTTCTCGAGAAGCAGAGGGGATTGTTCTCTCTCAAAAGAAGTATGTACTGGACCTTCTCATAGAAACTGGGATATTCGGGTGCAAACCTGCAGCGACACCAATAGATCAGAGGTTCAAAATTGATGCTGAGGCTGAAGAACCAGTTGATCGGGACAGATACCAGAGACTGGTTGGCAAGTTGATCTATTTGAGCCACACATGTCCTGATATCTGCTTTATAGTAAGTGTGGTGAGCCGCTACATGCATGACTGACAGAAGGGTCATATGGATGCAGTGTACCAGATTCTGAGGTACTTGAAAGGTGCTTCCGGGAAGGGATTAATATTCAGGAAGAACAATCACGTGAGCATCGAGGGCTATTGTGATTCTGACTGGGCTAGTTGTGCTGATGACAGGAGGTCTACCTCGGGATATTGCATATTTGTAGGAGGTAACTTGGTCTCCTGGAGGAGTAAGAAGCAGTCTGTGGTGGCCAGATCGACAGCTGAAGCAGAGTACAGAGCTATGGCCTTGGGAGTTGCAGAGCTGCTATGGTTGAAGAATATGCTGGTGGAGCTGAAGCTGGATCAAGGAGCCAAGATGAAGCTGTGGTGTGACAATCAGTCAGCTATTAGTATCGCCAACAATCCAGTACAGCATGACAGGACCAAATACATCGAGATTGATAGATTCTTCATCAAAGAGAAGTTGGATAGTAGATTACTGGAGCTTGGCTATGTTCCAACCAGGGATCAAGTAGCAGATGGACTAACCAAGGGACTCGTCTCAGTGAGCATGATTAGAGGATGTGACAAGATGGGCTTAGTGAATATCTTTCACCCATCTTGAGGGGGAGTGTTGATATGGTATGTTGGGTGTCATATTTATGTATAGTATAAGCACATGGGAATATCCTGAGGACATATTTGGGATGCCAGAATATGTCGCAGGATATTCCATTATGAGATTATTGTCATAATGTTTGAGATCATTGTATTAATGACTGTAAGGCTATATAATGCCAATGAGACAATCAATAAAATGATCAACTAATTTCAACAATTACAATTATTTTTAACAAAGATATAATAAAAATTGTTCACAAGTTAAATAATTTGGACACGTTCAAAATATTTAGAAGACATTTTTTAAATTCATCGGTTTCATCAAATGAACTATTTAATTCTTCTAATGATGAAATATAACGCTCAAAATTTATTACTAGTTTATATCTAGACTTAGACTCGGACTTAGATTTAACTGGTGACTCGTCTACGACAGACTTAGTGGGTTCCACTAATGAATTTTATTAGGACATATATCATCGTTAGCAATAGTTTCTACTTTATTATGATTGAAAATTTCTTCAAGAAACTTTTTCATTTCGACATGCATCTTATCATATACATCATCGATTATCGCACAAAATTGTTCTAAGAAATTTTGTGTAGATATTCTTGTGTGGGTCTTACCTACCTACATATACAAATTTTCCTAAACCATGTTTTAGCTATGATACCAATTTGACACGGGACGAAGACCAAAAGAAGATATAATTTGTATGAAATTTGGGACTTATAAAAATTTGGGTGCGGAAGCTTTAAATTAAAAGTGAGCAATCAACTATTATAAATTTATCACAAAAATTATAGCAGAAATGCATATAATAATGACAAAATTCTAGTCGGCATCATGACAAAATTCTAGTCGGCATGGCCGAAGTCTGCCACACTGGCATCATGATAAAAGTCTAGTCAGTATGGCCAAAGTCTGCTACAAACAAAGATACACGCGTGCAAAATAGAAAAACACAGTGGAGTTGGCCCTTTTTTGCACATGTTCACGCATCTCTTTTACTCTCTTAAATCGACAGCGGACGATTAAGAGTACGAGACAAAGCATGCATTCAATGCAGTCTCTTAGGGAGACGTGGAGGAGATCTAGTTTAGAATTTTGGCATCGTAGCAATATAAACTCAAAAATAAATTTTTCATTCTTTAATTCTTTCATCTCTAATTTATGAGCTTATATATTATTTATAGGCTCTCAAAAAATAAAAAGAAGATAAGTCAATCTCTAAAGACTTATCTCTAAGATAACTTAAATCCTAATTGATTAAACAGAAAAATAAGATCTTATCTCAAATAACCAACAAGAAATAAAAACATAATAAAATTTGGTTTCCTATAATTCTCCTCCGCTTCGAAAAAATTAACTCCAGGTGACTCATGAAAGCGTGAAAAACGAGAATTATTTTTTCGATTGTGTCCTCCAAATCGGTCATGGTGGAGGCTTTTCTTTAACAAGATAGTCAACATTGAAGTTTTTGACAATACGACAAACCTCCACGGCGGTACTGGCGGTTGGAAAATTGAAGAAGTAGAATATCCAACAGGGATCTATCAAGCACTTGAACAACTTGTGGATGTCTCGATGCTTCCAGAAAAGCAAAATGATCGTCGCTACAATCAATAATTATTTCCTACCAACTTTTACAATTATTTTTAAGAAATATATAATAGAAATTGTTCACAAGATTAATTATTGGAAACGTTCAAAATATTTAGAAGACTTAATAGGTTCTTAAAATTCATTAGTTTCATCAAATGACCTATTTAATTCTTTTAATGATGATATATTACGCTAAAAAATTTATTAACTATTAAATATAAACTTATAAAGCTCAAAATTTATTACCAGTTTAAATCTATATTTACTCGAACTTGGATTTAACTGGTGAATCGGCTACGACAAACTTAGTGGGTTATACTAATGAATTTTGTTAGGACATATATCACCGTTAGCGATACTTTCTACTTTATTATGATTGAAATATTCTTCAAGCGTCTTTTTCATTTCGGCATATATCTTATCATATACATCATCGATTATCGCACAAAATTATTGCGAGAAATTTTGTGTAGGCTGTAACCACCTAATTCCGGGAGTGGTATTTTTGTTATCTCTAATTGTTTGCATTGTTAATAATATATACAAAGTGTTAATGTAGTTTTAATGATTAGTGAGTTAGCGTATTTGATAGACTTAACGCTAGTGAGCCCAAGTGGACCCAACTAGACTTGACTTGACCCATTGGTTCCAACTAATTAGTTAGTCATGACTAAATTAGGTCCATTACACCCGTTTGGACTCAAGAATAGAATATTCCTTCCTATAGATTAGTTAGATCCTATTTATGAGAGAATGGAGAGGACTTTTGAATCATAACAAACCAACATGGAGCATAATCCTAACCCTAGAGAAGGGGGCTGGTCACTATATATATATATATATATATATATATATATATATATATATATATATAGCCTCTTTAGTTCATAATAGCCCCATTCTCTTTCCTAATTAGTTCATCCCCAAATTTCTTCCAAATTTGAGAGCAAACCGTATTCAACCCACTCTCAAATCTCATTCCATTTTATTCCAAAGGAGGCTAAGAAGCTTGATATTGCTAGAGGAAGCTTTGGAGGAAAGCGTTGGCTAGGAATTGTGTCTAACATTCATTTGTGTCCATTTGGTGGTGATACATTGGGAATCTATCTCCCAATAGGTAAGTTTTTTATTTTTTGTCAAATTCTATTCTAATTAATGTATTAGACCTATATGAACCCTCTCGTGGCTAAGGACTACCCATAGGAAGAAGACCTATGTTCAAATGAGCCATATTATGATAGTTACAATGACTTTTGTGGCCAAATTGGAAAAAAATTCTAATATGGACCATTAGGTGTTTGTAGAAATGATTGATTTGAATGTATGTACGTGTCCACAATTGGATACGGAGAGCCGTATCACGATACGCTATGATACGCAATATTAATTTGGGTTTTTTGGATCTATTAGTGTAATTCTCCTTAATTTGCATTTTTAACTACTTACTTTAGTGATATAATAATATATTTGATATGTATATATGGTGTTTGATGGATATTGGTGTTTTGGTACCATGATTGTGGGTGTATCATGGGTGTCTTGATGTGTGAACACTAGGTGTTTGAATTATTGCCACACTAGTGTTGTGTGTTAGTGTATAAATTAGTGTGTGTTTGTTGATGCATAGAGTGTGTTGGTAGTGATAGTGTTGTATTGTTTTAAAGGGGTGTTGAGAGTATTGAATAGTGGTGTAGTGTAGTGGGTGGTTGATATGTGTGTAGTGAAGAAGAAAGGAGTTCGGTCCCAGAGGGTGTACTGGACTGTGACAGTGTGTGCACTTGGTGTTGGAGTGTGTGTGTTGCATCCAAGTTTGTGCTGATGAGAGGGAGAGTAGATGCAGTTACATACTACTTGTGTACATGTTGATGGACTAGTGAGGGTGTTGTGAGCAATGTGTATCACATGAGGTTGTGAGAGATCTGAGTGTCTGTGCACAACATTGTGCACAGTTTGAAGGTTAGTATCAGTGGTGTATCAGGTGAGGTGTGTGTGTGTCTGCATGATGAAGTTTAGCAGCACAGATGAGGTTCAACCCAGTATAGATGCAGTGAAAAGGAGTAAGATATGTACTGTGTAGTAATGTGAAAGGGAGTAGCAGTGGAGAAGAGGTTGTGCAGTAGGTTAGTAAGTATTGTTGTGCATTTGTACATGGTTACAACTACCTGCACAGCAAGTGTGAGGAGTTGTTGCTTGGTAGCATGGGAAGATGGTTCTTGCACCTGTGTAATTAACTAAGTAGTGTGTAGTAGTGAGTGTCGAGGGGTAGCAGGTTGAGGGTGTTAACTACATCGGTAACAGAGCTCATGCTAGGTCTGAAAGGGAAGGAAATGCACAGTCCAGTGCAAGAACTGAAACATTAATTACGTCTACAGAGTTTGGCAGTGCACTCAAGGTGAGGTTAAGGTGATATGTGTTCTTCAGTGGGTAGTGTACCTACGTGTGTATAATGTTAGTTAGTAGTGTACCTGTGTACAAATCTTCAGGGTCCTGTTAGTGTGAGAATGGAACAAGGGAGAATGAATGTGAGGGTGTTGATGTAATCGGGTATATGCCAGAGAGTGTAATGGGAGAGGGGTCTGCATATATGTGTGTAGGCTTGGGTCTTCGGGTGAGATTGCCAAGTTAAGATGGTAGTTATGGAAGAGTGGCATCCTTAGAAGGGTAGGGATTGGTGTTAGGCAATTGAGCATGCAAGTTGTATTTCAGTTAGGCAACAGACCTGGGAGCAGTCTTGCCCACAAGACTTAGCAGTAGCAGCTTGGGTTGAGGGAGTTGACCAATGCAATATTGCATTTGGTAGGGGGAACTGCTATGGCAATTTCAATAAGGTATTAGAGTAAGACTTGATATTTGGTATTAGTTAAGGTTATGGAGTAAAGTGTTAGAGTTGAGTGCTAAAGTTAGGACCTGGGTTGAGGGTTAGGGTTTCATTGTAATACCATGGTACAATGGGTATATAGGAGTAGATGTATATTTGGAAGTAAATAGGTAATAGGTTATTTATAAAGGTATAGCAAGATATCAAGATAATGGCTAGGGCAAGGTACTAGGGATATTAAATATTAGCTAAGATATTAAGATGAGAGCTAAGGTGTTAGTACTAGGTAATACCAATGTTAGTGAGATACTAAGATATTGATGTTTAGCTAAGGTATTTAGTTATACTAAGTGTAGTTAATGGGTTGAAACCAATTTATACACTAAGGTAATACTAGATACTAGATAGTACTAGTATATTAGTAGTTATAGATATGTACTTAGTAATATTAGCTAGTATAGCTAATACCTTCAAGGTATGGACCTAGAAACCTAGGTATAGTCTAGTATCCCTTAGTATTAGCTAGTTTAGCCTTGTAACCAACTTAGAAGCTAGTTTTGAACCTAGAATCAAGGTATTGACCTAGTTTGACTAGTATGACCTAGTTTGACTAGTATGACCTAGTTTTGGCCTAAAAATTATAGTTTAGCTTATTTTAGTATAATTATCATTCAAATACACTAAATGACATATAATTTCATATATAGTTTTGTGTGACACCAGTTCGGACACCGGTTTGCATCTTTTGTTCAGGACCACAAGAGAGTATATTCTCTGATAGCTTTTATTATTTAATAATTACTACAATACAAGTATTTAGTAATATTTTATATGATTCTCGACACGATGGTACACAAATTGGTATACTTAGATTCCCGTCATGAGATGTTACTCCTCAGTGATTACCTTGACATTCTTTGTGATTATATAGACTATGATCATCGTGCTCATATTATAGATCGTGCATAGTGATTACGTTGTCTTAACGTATCGTGATTTGGATCCATTGTACTAGTCGGGACAAAAAAATGCTAGAAAGATATGTGATCAAGAACCTTAAACAATGTTTAAAATCAAGTATAATGTAAACAATAACTAATCACACATTTCACGTGTGGTTGAGTTGTAATGTAAACAATAACTAATCACACAATTCACGTGTGGTTGAGTTGCACCGTAGACAATAACTAATCACACCTTCACATGTGGTTGAGTTGCTCCCTCGTTAAAAGTAGATAACTATCAACCCAAGCCGATCACATATCTAACTAGTATTTCAAAACACTTAGTGTAGTATCAGTTCTTTTCTTTATTTCAGTTCATTGTGTACTAATTATGCCTTATTGCTTAAGATAACACATCTCTCTTTATTGCCATACTATGATATCTATTCATTACTTTTCGCATCTTGTATTGTATTCACTATTACTGTTTATAGTCATTATCAAATAATTTGAACTGTTATTGGGTTGTACTCGTTCCATCCCGACTGGATATATTTTTTAGACGATTACTTAGAGGATTGGTGTCCTACGTACTACAGACCGCAAGAGGGAGTAGTAACCATGGGCCCAGCCATTCAAGAGTGATTACCGAGAGGTCTAGCCGGTGTCACCAGTTTCCTTAGTTATATTTATTAGCACCATTACATTGTACTGGATCTGTCTCCAGCTTAGGCATTTGAGTTGTTATTGATATTTAGACTTATTGTGCCTTGTTGTTAGATTGTAGACTTGGAGATTTTGTTGTGACATTCTAGTTTGTGACTTTATGATTTCTATTTCTTATTTCATATCATGCCATTCTCTTTCTTATAGATTATTGTGATTGAGTATTGATTAACATTGTATATTATCATCTTATTCTCTGTTTAAAGTTAAGATATCATTGACAGGTAAATATATTATTGTGTGAGATAGGTAGATATTATTGTTGACCTAGACAACATTATACCGTCGATGCTACGGCGTAGGCTGGACGTTCTAACGTATTCGTGCCCGATCATCTGGGTGCAGGTCGTGACATAGATATTCTTGTATGGGTCTTACCTACATATACAAATATTCCTAAATCATGGTTTATCTATTATACCAATCTGACGCGAGACGAAGACCTAAAGGAGAGAAAATTTGTATGAAATTTGGGACTTGTGTAAATTTGGGTGATGGAGCTTTAAATAAAAAGTGAATAGTCAACTATTATAAATTTATCACAAAAATTATAACAAATTTATGAGCTTACAGACTATTAATAGGCTCTAAAAAAATAATAAGAAGATAAAGTTAATCTCTAAAGACTTATCCCTAAGATAACTTAAATCCTAATTGATAAAACATAAAAATAATATCTTATCTCAAATAACAAACAAGAAACAAAAAGATAATAAAATTGTGTTTCCTATCATTCTCCTCCGCCTCAAAAAATTTACCTCCAGATGAATCATGAAAGTGTGAAAAATAAGAATTATGTTCCCGGTTGTGTCCTCCAAATCGGTCATGGTGGAGGCTTTCCTTTGACAAGCTAGTCAACATTGAAGTTTCTGACAACACGACAAAACTACCCAGCGATATTGGCGGTTGGAAAATGAAAGAAGTAGAATATCCAACAAGGATCTATTAAGCACTTGAACACCTTATGGATGTTTCGATGTTTCCCGAAAAGCAAAATGATCGTCGCTACAATAAATTATTATTTTCTACAAACTACTACAATTATTTTAAAAAAACATCTAATAGAAATTGTTCACAAGTTTAATTATTGGGACACATTCAAAATATTTAGAAGACTTAATAGGTTCTTCAAATTCAATGGTTTCATCAAATGAACTATTTAATTCTTTTAATGATGATATATTATGCTCAAATTTTATTAACCGTTAAATCTAGACTTATAAAGCTCAAAATTTATTACTAGTTTAAATCTAGACTTACTCAAACTTGGACTTAATTGGTAACTGATCTACGACAAACTTAGTGGGTTCTACTAATGAATTTTGTAAGAACATATATCACCGTTAGCAATAGTTTATACTTTATTATGATTGAAAAAATCTTCAAGCATCTTTTTTATTTCGGCATGCATCTTATCATATACATCATCAATTATCGCACAAAAGTTTTGCAAAATTTTTTGTGTAAACATTCTTCTATGGTCTTACTTACCTACGTATACAAATATTCCTAAACCATGGTTTAGCTATTATACCAATTTGACGCGGGACGAAGACTTAAAGGAGAGATAATTTGTATAAAATTTGGGACTTGTGAAAATTTGGGTGCGGAAGCTTTAAATAAAAAGTGAACAGTCAACTATTATAAATTTATCACAAAAATTATAACAGATTTATGAACTTACAGACTATTAATAGTCGCTCAAAAAATAAAAAGAAGATAAAGTCAATCTCTAAAGGCTTATCCCTAAGATAACTTAAATTCTAATTGATAAAATAGAAAAATAATATCTTATCTCAAATAACCAAGAAGAAACAAAAAGAAAAAAAATATTTTGTTTTATACTCCTCCGCTTCGACAAATTCACCTCCTGGTGAATAATGAAATCGTAAAAAAATAAGAATTATGTTCCCGATTATGGCCTCCAAATCGGTCATAACGGAGGCCTTTGCTTTGACAAGCTAGTCAACATTGAAGTTTCTGACAAGACGACAAAACTTTACAACGGTATTGACGGTTATGGAAGTTGAAGAAGTAGAATATGCAACAGGGACCTATCAAGCACTTGAACAACTTGTGGATGTCTTGATGCCTCCAGAAAAGCAAAATGATCATCCCAATAGTCAATTATTATTTCCTATAAACTATTACAATATTTTTAACAAACATATAATAAAAATTGTTTACAAGTTTAATTATTGGGACGCATTGAAAATATTTAGAAGACGTTCTTTAAATTCATTGTTTTCATCAAATGAACTATTTAATTCTTCTAATGATGAAATATAACGCTCAAAATTTATTAACCGTTTAAATCTTGACTTATAACGCTCAAAATTTATTACTAGTTTATATCTAGACTTAGACTCGAATTTGGATTTAACAGGTGATTCGTCTATGACAGACTTAGTGGGTTCCACTAATAAATTTTGTTAGGACATATATCATCGTTAGCAATAGTTTCTACTTTATTATGATTGAAAAAATCTTCAAGCAACTTTTTTATTTTGACATGCATCTTATCATATACATCATCGATTATCGCATAAAATTGTTCTAAAATTTTTTGTGTAGACATTCTTGCATGGGGCTTATCTACCTACATATACAAATATTCCTAAACCATGGTTTTGCTTTGATACTAATTTGACACGGGACGAAGACCAAAAGGAGATATAATTTGTATAAAATTTGGGACTTGTGAAAATTTGGGTGCGGAGGTTTTAAATTAAAAGTGAGCAATCAACTATTATGAATTTATCACAAAAATTATAACAAAAATGCATATAATAATTTGTATGAAATTTAGTAGTAGTAGTAGTAGTAGAGAATATCCGAATGGCGTGTTGGAGACGTCAACTTTGGAGGCGAAGAAGGAAATAAGATAGAGAGATCCACTTTAAGATTTTCTTATCGCAACATAAAAACTCAAAAAAATAATTCATTCTTTATTTCTTCTATCTCTAATTTATGAACTTACAGACTATTTATAGGCTCTAAAAAATAGAAAGAAGATAAAGTCAATCTCCAAGGCTTATCCCTAAGATAACTTAAATTCTAAATAATAGAACAGAAAAATATTATCTTGTCTCAATTAACCAATAAAAAATAAAAAGGTAATAAAATTTTGTTTCTATCATTGTCGTCCGCTTCGAAAATTCACATTTGCTGAATCATGAAAGCGTAAAAAACGAGAATTATTTTCCCGATTGTGTCCTCCAAATCTACCATGGCGGAGGCCTTTGCTTTGACATGCTAGTCAACATTGATGTTTCTGACATCACGCCAAAACTCCAAGGTGGTACTGGAAATTTTGGAAGTGGAAGAAGTAGAATATCTAACAGGGACCGATCAAGCACTTGAACAATTTGTGGATGTCTCGATGCCTCCAGAAAAGCAAAATGATCATCCCTACAATCAATTATTATTTCCTACAAACTATTAACAAACATATAATAGAAATTGTTCATAAATTTAATTATTGGGACACATTCAAAATATTTAAACGACTTAGTTTCATCAAATGACCTATTTAATTCTTCTAATGATGATATAACGCTCAAAATTTATTAACCATTTACATCTAGACTTATAAAGCTCAAATTTTTTTACTGGTTTAAATCTAGACTTAGACTCGGACTTGAATGTAACAGGTGACTCATCTACGACAGACTTTGCAGGTTCCATTAATAAATTTTGTAAGGACATGTATCACATTAACAATAGCTTCTACTTTATTATGATTGAAAAATTCTTTAAGCAACTTTGTCATTTCGACATACATCTTATCATATAAATCATCGATTATCGCATAAAATTGTTACGAGAAATTTTGTGTTGACATTCTTGTATGGGTCTTACCAACCTACGTATATAAATATTCCTAAACCATGGTTTAGCTATGATACGAATTTGATGCAGGACGAAGACCTAAAGGAGATATAATTTGTATAAAATTTGAGACTTGTGAAAATTTGGGTGCAAAAGCTTTAATTTAAAAGTGAATAGTCAATTATAAATTTATCACAAAAATTATAACTAAAATACAAATAATAATAATAATAATAATAATAATAATAATAATAATAATAGAGAATATTCAAATGGAGAATATTCCAATGGCGTGTTGGAGACGTTAACTTTTGAGGTGAAGAAGTAAATAATATAGAGAGATCCACTTTAGAATTTTGGCATCGCACCATATAAACTCAAAAATAGATTTCTCATTATTTAATCCTTTCATATTTAATTTATGAACTTACAGACTATTTATAGGCTTTCGAAAAAGAAAAAGAAAAAGAAGATAAAACAATCTCTAAAAACTTATCCCTAAGATAACTTAAATCCTAATTCATAAAACAGAAAAATAATATCTTATCTCAAATAACCAACAAGAAACAAGAAGATAATAAAATTTTGTTTCTTATCACTATCTTCTGCTTCAAAAAATTTACTTCCTGGTGAATCATGAAAGTATGAAAAATGAGAATTAAGTTTCCGATTGTATCCTCCAAATCGACCTTGGCGGAGGCCTTTGCTTTGACAAATTAGTGAAGATTGATATTTCTGACAAGACGACAAAACTCTACAACGGTACTGGCGGTTGTGGAAGTGGAAGAAGTAGAATATCCAATAGGGACCCATCAAGCATTTGAACAACTTGTGGATATCTTGATGCCACAAGAAAAGCAAACGGATCGTCCCTACAATCAATTATTATTTTCAACAAACTATTACAATTATTTGTAACAAACATATAATAGAAATTGTTCACTGTAGAAGTATAGAAAGTACGCGTGTAAAATACATGCACGGCCAAAGTCTGCCGCTTACAAAGGTACGCTCGTACAAAGTGGCGAAACCCAGTGGTGTTGGCCCACCTTGTATTTATCAGAGAGTACAAGGTTCTCTCTCTCTCTCTCTAAATTGATAGCATGGAGTTTGGAGCTCGAGATAGACTGGCACATTTAATGCAGTATCTCTCGGAGGATCGTGGAAGAGATCACACCTAATTAATGCCGTGATCATAAAACAAAAAAATCCCATCATGACAAAAGACTAGTCAGTATGGTCAAAGTCTGTCACAAACTGAGGTATACTAGTGCAAAATGGCAAAACACGGTAAAGTTGGCCCATCTTTGCACGCACACGCATCTCTCGCTCTCTCTCCAAATCGACAACGGACCGTTCGGAGCTCGAGATGGACAGGCACATTTAATGTAGTACCTCTCGGAGGATCGTGGAGGAGATCACCCAATTAATGCTGTGATCTTTAAAAGACAGTAGCCTCATGACAGAAGTCTAGTCGGCATGGCCAAAGTCTGCCACAATGGCATCATGACAAAAGTCTAGTCAGCATGGCCAAAATATGCCACAAACAAAGATACACGCGTGCAAAATGAAAAAACATAATGGAGTTGGCCCTTTTTTGTACACGTTGACGCGTCTCTTTAACTCTCTTAAATCGACAGCGGACGATTAAGAGTATAAGACAAAGCATACATTCAATGCAGTATCTCTTGGGAAGATGTGGAGGAGATCTACTTTAGAATTTTGGCATCATACCAATATAAACTCAAAATTAGATTTTACATTCTTTGATTCTTTCATCTCTAATTTATGAACTTACATACTATTTATAAGCTATCAAAAAGAAGAAGAAGATAAAGTCAATCTCTAAAGACTTATCTCTAAGATAACTTCAATCCTAATTGATAAAACAGAAAAATAAAATCTTATCTCAAATAACCAACACGAAACAAAAAGATAATAAAATTTTGTTTCCTATCATTCTCCTCCTCTTCAAAAAATTTATCTCCAGGTGACTCATGAAAGCGTAAAAAACGAGAATTATGTTCTAGATTGTGTACTCCATATCAGTCATGGTGGAGGCTTTGCTTTGACAAGCTAGTCAACATTGAAGTTTCTGACAACACGACAAAACTCCACGGCGGTACTGGCAGTTGGGAAATGGAAGAAGTAGAATATCCAATAGAGATCTATCAAGCACTTGAACAACTTGTCGATGTCTCGATGCTTCATGAAAAGCAAAATGATCGCCGCTACAAACAATTATTATTTCCTACAAACTATTACAATTCTTTTTAAGAAACATATAATAGAAATTGTTCACAAGTTTAATTATTGTGACACGTTCAAAATATTTAGAAGACTTAATAGGTTCTTTAAATTAATTGGTTTCATCCAATGACCAATTTAATTCTTTTAATGATTATATATTATGCTCAAAATTTATTAACCATTAAATATACACTTATAAAGCTCAAAATTTATTACTAGTTTAAATCTAGACATACTCGAACTTGGATTTAACTGGTGACTCATCTACGACAAACTTAGTGGGTTCTACTAATGAATTTTGTAAGGACATATATCACCGTTAGCAATACTTTCTACTTTATTATGATTAAAAAAATTCTTCAAGCATCTTTTTTATTTTGGTATGTATCTTACCATATACTTCATCGATTATCGCACAAAATTATTGTGAGAAATTTTGTGTAGACTGTAACCACCGAATTTTGGGAGGGATATTTTTGTTATCTCTAATTGTTTATCTTGTTAATAATATATATAAAGTGTTAATGTAGTTGTAATAATTAGTGAGTTAGCCTATTAGATAGACTTAATGCTAGTAAGCCCAAGTGGACCCAAGTAGGCTTGACTTGACCTATTGGTTCTAACTAATTAGTTATTCATGACTAAATTAGGTCCATTACACCCATTTAGACTAAAGAATAGAATATTCCTTCCTATGGATTAGTTAGATCCTATTCATGAGAGAAGGGAGAGGGCTTTTGAGTCATATCAAATCAACATGGAGCATAACCCTAACCTTAAAGAGGGGGCCAACCACTGTATATATATATATATATATATATATATATATATATATATCCTCTTTAGTTCATAATAGGTCCATTCTCTTTTCTAATTAGTTTATCCCCAAATTTTTTCCAAATTTGAGAGCAAACCCTAATAAACCCACTCTCAAATCTCATCCATTTCATTCTAAAGGAGGCTAAGGAGTTTGACATTGCTAGAGGAAGCTTTGGAGGGAAGCATTGGTTAGGGATCGTGTCCAACCTTCATTTGTGTCTATTTGGTGGTGATACATTGGGAATCCATCTCCCAATAGGTAAAAAATTTATTTTCTTCTCAATTTCTATTCTAATTGATATATTAGACCTATAGGAACCCTCCCATGGCTATGGACTACCAATAAAAAGAAGAACTATGTTATAATGAGCCATATTGTGATAGATACATTGACTTTTGTGGCCAAATTGGAGAAAATCCTAACGTGGACCATTAGGTGTTTGTAGAAATGATTCCTTAGTCATTTTAAAGTGTGATTCATAACTACCAAGTGTGTACGTGTCCACAATTGGATACGGGAACCCATATCACGATGCACTATGATACGCAATATTAATTTGGTGGTTTTAGGTCTATTAGTGTAATTCTCCTTAATTTGCATTTTTAACTAGTTACTTTTGTAATATAATGATGTATTTGATATGTATATATGATGTTTGATGGATATTAGGGTTTTGGTACCATGATTGTGGGTGTATCATGGGTGTCTTGATTTGTGAACACTAGGTGTTTGAATTATTGCCATACTAGTGTTGTGAGTGTATTTTAGTGTATAAATTAGTTTTTGTGTATTGATGCATAGAGTGTGTTGGTGGTGATAGTGTTGTATTAGTTTAGAGGGGTATTGAGAGTGTTGAATAGTGGTACAGTGTAATGGGTGGTTGATATGTGTGAAGTGAAGAAGGGAGGAGTTCGGTCCCAAAGGGTGTACTGGACTGTGACAGTGTGTGCACTTGGTGTAGCAGTGTTTGTGTGTTGCATTCAAGCTTGTGCTGATAAAAGAAAGAGTAGATGCAGTTACATACTACCTGTGTACATGTTGATGGACTAGTGAGGGTGTTGTGAGTAATGTGTATCACATGAGGTTGTGAGAGATTTGAGTGTCTGTTCACAACATTGTGCACAGTTCGAAGGTTAGTATCAGTGGTGTATCAGGTGAGGGGTGTGTGTCTGTGGGATAAAGTTTAGCAGCACATATGAGGTTCAACCAGGTATAGATGCAGTGAATAATAGTAGTAGCAGTAAGGAGTAAGATATGGACTGTGTAGCAATGTGACGGGGAGTAGCAGTAGAGAAGAGGTTGTATAATATGTAAGTAAGTATTGTTATGCACTTTTACACGGTTACAACTGCCTACACAGCAAGTGTGAGGAGTTGTTGCTTGGAAGCATGGGAAGATGGTTCTTGTATATGTCTAATGAAGTAAGTAATGTGTAGCAGTGAGTGTCGAGGGGGATCACGTTGAGGGAGTTAACTACATCGGTAACAAAGCTCATGCTGGGTCTGTAAGGGAAGGAAATGCACAGTCCAGTGCAAGAACTGAAACTGTAATTACGTCTGCAGAGTTTGGCAGTGCACTCAAGGTGAGGTTAAGGTGATATGTGTTCTTCAGTAGGTAGTGTACCTATGTGTGTATAATGTTAGATAGTAGTGTACCTGTGTACAAATATTCAGGGTCCAGTTAGTGTGAGAATGGAACAAGGGAGAATGAATGTAAGGGTGTTGATGTAATCATGTATGTGCCAGAGAGTGTAATGGGAGAGGGGTCTGCATACATGTGTGTAGGCTTGGAACTTTGGGTGAGATTGCCAAGTTAAGATGGTAGTTATGGAAGAGTGGCATCCGTAGAGGGGTAGGGATTGGTGTTAGGCAATTGAGCATGCAAGTTGTATTTCAGTTAGGCAACAGACCTGAGAGCAGTCTTGCCCACAAAACTTAGCAGTAGCAGCATGGGTTGAGGGAGTTGACCAATGCAATATTGCATTTGGTAGGGGTAACTGCTATGGCAATTTCAACAAGGTATTAGAGTAAGGTTTGATATTTGGTATTAGTTAAGGTTATGGAGTAAAGGTATAGCAAGATATCAAGATATTGGCTAGGGTAAGGTACTAGAGATATTAAGTATTAGCTAAGATATTAAGATGAGAGCTAAGGTGTTAGTACTAGGTAATACCAATGTTAGTGAGATACTAAGATATTGATGTTTAGCTAAGGTATTTAGTTATACTAAGTGTAGTTAATGGGTGGAAACCAATTTATACACTAAGGTAATACTAGATACTAGATAGTACTAGTATATTAGTAAGTTATAGATATGTACTTAGTAATATTAGCTAGTATAGCTAATACCTTCATGGTATGGACCTAGAAACCTAGGTATAGTCTAGTATCCCCTAGTATTAGCTAGTTTAGCCTTGTAACCAACTTAGAAGCTAGTTTTGAACCTAGAATCAATGTATTGACCTAGTTTAACTAGTATGACCTAGAAATTATTGTTTAGCTTATTTTAGTATTATCATTCCAATACACTAAATGACATATAATTTTATATATTGTTCTGTGTGACACCAGTTCGGACACCAGGTTGCATCATTTATTCAAGACCACAAGAGAGTACATTCTCTGATAGTTTTTATTATTTGATAATTACTATAATACAAGTATTTAGTAATATTTTACCTGATTCTCGACACGATGGTACACAAATTGGTATACTTGGATTTTTGTCATGAGATGTTACTCCTCAGTGATTACCTTGACATTCTTCGTGATTATATAGACCGTGATCATCGTGTTCGTATTATAGACAGTGCATAGTGATTGCTGTGTCTTGACGTGTTATAATTTGGATCCATTATACTAGTCGGGGCAAAAAAATACTAGAAAGATATGTGATCAAGAACCTTAAATAATGTTTAAAATCAAGTATAATTTAAATAATAACTAATCACATATTCCACATGTGGTTGAGTTACAATGTAAATAATAACTAATCATACAATTAACGTATGGTTGAGTTGCACCGTAGACAATAACTAATCATACCTTCACGTGTGGTTGAGTTGCTCCCTCGTTAAAAGTAGATAACTATCAACCCAAGTCGATCACATATCTAACTAGTATTTTAAAACACATAATGTAGTTTCAGTTCTTCTCTTTATTCCAGTTCATTGTGTACTGATTATGCCTTATTGCTCTAGATTACTTCTTTTTCTTTATTGCCATACTATGATATATGTTCATTACTTTTCTCATATTGTATTGCATTCACTATTATTTTTTATAGTCATTATCAATTAATTAGAACTACTATTGGGTTGTACTCGTTCCTACGTACTATGGACCGCAAGAGGGAGTAGCAACCATGGGCCCTGCCATTAGTTAACATTATTTCAGTATACTGAATCTGTCTTTAGCTTGGACATTTGAGTTGCAATTGATTTTTAGACTTATTGTGCCTTGTTGTTAGACTCTAGACTTGGAGATTTTGTCGTGACATTCTAGTTTATGACTTTGTGATTTCCATTCCTTATTTTATATCGTGCCATTCTCTTTCTTATTTATTATTGTGATTGAGTATTGATTAACATTACATATTATCATCTTGTCCTCCGTTTGAAGTTGAGATATCATTGACATGTACATATATTTTTGTGTGAGATAGGTAGATAGTATTATTGACCTAGTTGTTCTACCGACGATGTTGTGGCATAGGTTGGACGTACCTACGTAATCATGTCCGATCATCTGGGTGCACGTCGTGACATAGACATCCTTGTATGGGTCTTACTTACCTACGTATACAAATATTCCTAAACCATGGTTTAGTTATTATACCAATTAGCTATTATACCAATTTGACGCGGGACGAAGACTAAAGGAGAGATAATTTGTATGAAAGTTGGGACTTGTGAAATTTTAGGTGCGGAAGCTTTAAATAAAAAGTGAACAGTCAACTATTATAAATTTATCACAAAAATTATAACAGATTTATGAACTTACAGACTATTAATAGGCTCTCAAAAAATAAAAAGAAGATAAAGTCAATCTCTAAAGACTTATCCCTAAGATAACTTAAATCGTAATTGTTAAACAGAAAAATAATATCTTATCTCAAATAACAAACAAGAAACAAAAAAGATAACAAATTTTTTGTTTTCTATCATTCTCCTCTGCTTCAAATTTTTTACCTCCTGGTGAATCATGAAAGCGTGAAAAACGATAATTATGTTCCCGATTGTGTCCTCCAAATCGGTCATGGCAGAGGCTTTGCTTTTACAAGCTAGTCAACATTGAAGTTTCTGACAACACGATAAAACTCTACGGCGGTACTGGCAGTTGGGAAATAGAAGAAGTAGAATATCCAACAAGTATCTATCAAGCACTTATAACAACTTATGGATGTCACGATGCTTCCAGAAAAGCAAAATGATTGTCGCTACAATCAAATATTATTTCCTACAAACTATTACAATTATTTTAAAAAAATATGTAATAGAAATTATTCTCAAGTTTAATTATTGGGACACATTCAAAATATTTAGAAGACATAAAAGTTCTTCAAATTCAATTGTTTCATCAAATGACCTATTTAATTCTTTTAATGATGATATATTACGCTCAAAATTTATTAACTGTTAAATCTAAATTTATAAAGCTCAAAATTTATTACTAGTTTAAATCTAGACTTACTCGAACTTGGATTTAACTGGTGACTCGTCTACGACAAACTTAATGGGTTATACTAATAAATTTTGTAAGGATATATATCACCATTAGAAATAGTTTCTACTTTATTATGATTGAAAAATTCTTCAAACATCTTTTTAATTTTGGCATGCATCTTATCATATACATCATCGATTATCGCACAAAATTGTTGCAAAAAATTTGTGTAGACATTCTTGTATGGTTTAGCTAAACCATGGTTTCACTATTATACAAATTTGATGCAGGACGAAGACCTAAAGAGAGATAATTTGTATGAAATTTGGGACTTGTGAAAATTTGGGTGCGGAAGAGCAACCAATTATTATAATTTTATCACAAAAATTATAACAAATTTATGAACTTACAGACTTTTAATATGCTCTCAAAAAATAAAAAGAAGATAAAGTCAATATCTAAAGACTTATCCCTAAGATAACTTAAATCCTAATTGATAAAACAGAAAAATAATAACTTATCTCAAATAACCAACAAGAAACAAAAAGATAATAAATTTTTGTTTTCTTTTATTCTCCTCCGCTTCGACAAATTTACCTCCTAGTGAATCATGTAAGCGTGTTAAACGAGAATTATGTTCCCGATTATGTCCTCCAAATCGGCCAAGACAGAGGCCTTTGCTTTGATAATCTAGTCAACATTGAAGTTTCTGACAAAACGTCAAAACTCTACGGCGGTACTGACGGTTATGGAAGTTGAAGAAGTAGAATATGCAACAGAGACCTATCAAGCACTTGAACAACTTGTGAATGTCTTGATGCCTCTAGAAAAGCAAAAGGATCGTACCAACAA
This sequence comes from Iris macrosiphon, assembly GCA_036927795.1. Lineage (NCBI taxonomy): Eukaryota > Viridiplantae > Streptophyta > Magnoliopsida > Asparagales > Iridaceae > Iris > Iris macrosiphon. Next base: position 138,986,458 of record JAYESA010000005.1, read on the forward strand.
TAAATTATTGTTTCCTACAAACTATTACAACAATTTTTAACAAACATATAATAAAAATTGTTCAAAGTTTAATTATTGGGACACATTCAAAATATTTAGAAGACGTTCTTTAAATTCATTGGTTTCATCAAATGAGCTATTTAATTCTTTTAATGATGAAATATAACACTCAAAATTTATTAACCGTTTAAATCTAGACTTATAATGCTAAAAATTTATTACTAGTTTATATCTAGATTTTGGCTCGGACTTGGATTTAACTGGTGACTCGTCTACGACAGACTTAGTGGGTTCCACTAATGAATTTTGATAGGACATATATAATTGTTAGTAATAGTTTCTACTTTATTATGATTGAAAAATTCTCCAAGCATCTTTTTTATTTCGACATACATCTTATCATATACATCATCGATTATCACATATAATTGTTCCAAGAAATTTTGTGTAGACGTTCTTGTATGGGTCTTATCTAACTACATATACAAATATTCCTAAACCATGGTTTAACTATGATACCAATTTGACATGAGACGAAGATCAAAAGGAGATATAATTTGTATAAAATTTGGGACTTGTGAAAATTTGGGTGCGGATGCTTTAAATTGAAAGTGAGCTAATCAACTATTATAAATTTATCACAAAAATTATAACAAAAATGCATATAATAATTTGTATGAATTTTAGTAGTAGTACTAGTAGAGAATATCCGAATGGCGTATTGGAGATGTCAACTTTGGTGGCGAAGAAGAAAATAAGATAGAGAGATCCACTTTAAGATTTTTGCATCGCAACAAACAAACTCAAATATATTTTTTTCATTTTTAATTCTCCATCTCTAATTTATGAACTTACAGACTATTTATAGGCTATAAAAAAATAGAAAAAAAGATAAAGTTAGGCTTATACCTAAGATAACTTAAATCCTAATTAATAAAACAAAAAAATAATATCTTGTCTCAATTAACCAACGAGAAACAAAAAGATAATACAATTTTGTTTCCTATCATTGTCCTCCGCTTCAAAAAATTCACCGCTTGGTGAATCATGAAAGCGTGAAAAATGAGAATTATGTTCCTGATTGTGTCCTCCAAATCGGCCATGACAAGGCATTTACTTTCACATACTAGTCAACATTGATGTTTCTGACATCACGCCAAAATTTTACGGTTGTACTGGCGGTTGTGGAAGTGGAAGAAGTAGAATATCCAACAGGGACCGATCAAGCACTTGAATAATTTGTGATGTCTCGATGCCTCCAGAAAAGCAAAATGATCGTCCCTACAATCAATTATTATTTTCCAACAAACTATTAACAAACATATAATAGAAATTGTTCACAAATTTAATTATTGGGACACATTCAAAATATTTAGAAGACTTAATAGGGTTTTTTTTAAATTAATTGGTTTCATCAAATGACCTATTTAATTTTTCTAATGATAATATAACACTCAAATTTATTAACCGTTTACATCTAGACTTATAAAGGTCAAAATTTATTACTGGTTTAAATCTAGACTAAGACTCGGACTTGAATGTAACTGGTGACTCGTCTACGACAGACTTTGTAGGTTCCACTAATAAATTTTTTAAGGACATGTATCATCGTTAGCAATAGTTTCTACTTTATTACGACTGAAAAAATCTTCAAGTAACGTTCTCATTTCGACATGCATCTTATCATATACATCATCGATTGTTGCCTAAAATTGTTGCGAGAAATTTTGTGTAGACATTCTTGTATGGGTCTTACCAACCTACGTATATAAATATTCCTAAACCATGGTTTAGCTATGATACAAATTTGACGCTGGACAAAGACCTAACGGAGATATAATTTGTATGAAATTTGAGACTTGTGAAAATTTGAACGCAGAAGCTTTAATTTAAAAGTGAATAGTCAACTATTATAAATTTATCACAAAAATTATAACAGAAATAATAATATCTAAATGGCGTGTTGGAGACGTCAACTTTGGAGGCGAAGAAGTAAATAAGATAGAGAGATCTACTTTAGAATTTTGGTATCGCACCATACAAATTCAAAAAAAGATTTCTCATTTTTTAATTTTTGCAACTTTAATTTATGAACTTACAGACTATTTATAGGCTCTCAAAAATAAAAAGAAGATAAAACCAATATCTAAAAACTTATCCCTAAGATAACTTAAATCCTAATTGATAAAACAGAAAATTAATATCTTATCTCAAATAACCAACAAGAAACATGAAGATAATAAAATTTTATTTCTTATCATTATCTTCCTCTTCAAAAAATTTACCTCTTGGTGAATCATGAATGTGTAAAAAAACGAGAATTATGTTCTCGATTGTGTCCTCCAAATCGATATTGGCGGAGGCCTTTGCTTTGACAAGTTAGTGAATATTAAAGTTTCTGAAAAGACGACAAAACTCCACGATGGTACCGGTGGTTGTGGAAGTGGAAGAAGTAGAATATCCAACAGGAACCTATCAAGCACTTGAACAACTTGTGGATATCTTGATGCCAACAAAAAAGAAAATTGATCTTCCCTACAATCAATTATTATTTTCTACAAACTATTATAATTATTTGTAACAAACATATAATAGAAATTTTTCATTGTAGAAGTACAGAAAGTACACGTGTAAAATATACGCACGGCCAAAGTCTGCCGCTTACAAAGGTACGCGCGTACAAAGTGGCAAAACCAAGTGGAGTTGGCCCACCTTGCAAACATCGAAAGAGTAGAAGCTTCTCTCTCTCTCCAAATTGGCAGCGGACGGTTCAGAGCTCAAGATAGACTGGCACATTTAATGCAGTATCTCTCGGAGGATCGGGAAGGAGATTACGCCTAATTAATGACGTTATCATAAGACAACAAAATTCCATCATGGCAAAAGTCTAGTTAGCATGGCCAAAGTCTCTCACAAATAGAGGTACACTAGTGCAAAATGAAAAATATAATAAAGTCGACCTATTTTTGCACGCACACGAGTATCTCGCTCTCTCTCCAAATCGACAATGGATGGTTCGAAGCTCGAGATGGACTGGCACATTTAATGCAGTATCTCTCGGAGGATCGTGGAGGAGATTATGCCAAATTAATGCTATGATCTTGAAAAGACAATAGCCTCATGGCGGAAGTCTAGTCGGCATGGCCGAAGTCTGCCACAGTAGCATGATGACAAAAGTCTAGTCAACATGGCCAAAGTCAGCCACAAACAAAGATACACGCATGCAAAATAGAAAAACATAGTGGAGTTGGCCCTTTTTGCACACGTTCACGCGTCTCTTTTACTTCTTAAATCGACAGCGGACGTTTAAGAGTACGAGATAAAGCATGCATTCAATGCAGTATCTCTTAGGGAGACATGGAGGAGATCACGCCTAATTAATGCTTTGATCTTGAAAGGACAGTGGCCTCATGATAGAAGTCTAGTCAGCTTGGCCGAAGTCTGCCACAGTGGCATCATGACAAATGTCTAGTTAGCATGACCAAAATTTTCCACATACGCGCGTGCAAATTAACAAATCACGGCGAGGATTGTTCATTCAGCACGCACCATAGAAAGGCTATAAATACGGATCAGTATTATCCGAAGAAGAGGAGAAAAAAGGGCAAAGAGAAAAGAACTATTTTGCCAAACCCTTACTATAGCCTACTTCTCCAGTGATCGAGACTTAGCATTTCTTTTCTGTGAGTCGGGTGGTCCAAAGAGTAAAGTGGTCGACCACAGACCAGATCTCTATCGCCACAATTTCCCAGAACTATTGTACTTAGATTTTCGTATATGATCTTTTGTACACTTTTAAATAGTTTGTATAAGCAAAATAGCCTTCAAGGAAAAACGTACACTGTTTCGTTGTCTTTTCTCTCGACTCCTACCCTATCTTCATTCGCACGCAAATATTCACAAGTTTAATTATTAGGACACGTTCAAAATATTTAGAAGACTTAATATGTTATTTAAATTCATTGGTTTCACCAAATGACCTATTTAATTCTTCTAATGATGATATATAATGCTCAAAATTTATTAATGGTTTAAATCTAGACTTATAAAGCTCAAAATTTATTACTAATTTAAATCTAGACTTAGACTTGGACTTGGATTTAACTGCTGACTCGTCTACGCCAGACTTAGTAGGTTCTATTAATGAATATTATAAGATCATATATCACCGTTAGCAATAGTATCTACTTAATTATGATTGAAAAATTATTCAAGCAGCTTTTTGTTTTTGACATGCATCTTATCATATATATCATCGATTATCACACAAAATTGTTGCAAAAATTTTTGTGTAGATATTCTTGTATGAGTCTTGCCTACCTACATATACAAATATTCTTAAACCAGAGTTTAGCTCTGATACCAATTTGACACGGGACAAAGTCTTAAAGGAAATGCAATTTATATAAAATTTGGGACTTGTAAAAATTTGGGCGCAGAAGATTTAAATTAAGAGTAAACAATCAACTATTATAAATTTATCATAAAAATTTAAAAAAATACAAAAATAATAATAATAGAGAATACCTGAATGTCGTGTTGGAGACGTCAACTTTGAAGGCGAAGAAAGAAATAAGATAGAGAGATCCACTTTAGGATTTTGGCGTCACACTATACAAACTCAAAAATAGACTTCTCATTCTTCAATTTTTTTCTCTAATTAATGAACTTAAACACTATTTATAGGCTCTCAAGAAATAAAAAGAAGATAAAGTCAATCTTTAAAGGCTTATCCCTTAGATAAATTAAATCCTAACTTAATAAAACAGAAAAATAATATCGTATCTCAAATAACCAACAAGAAACAAAAATATAATAAAAGTTTGTTTCCTATCAAGTAGTTTGGATCAGTTTGATAAATCGATACAAATAATACATTATAGGTTGTAATTATTATTATTTTAGAGCAATTTCAAGTTCTTAATTTTTTTCCAATTAAAATGTAGGATAAATTTTATTCAAATATATATATATATATATATATATATATATATATATATATATATATATATATATCATTACTATTCTTATTAGTATTTAGTATTTAGGCCAGCTACGTATATCTGACTACTCCGGTATCCCAAGTTACAGTCACGGTTGTATTAGATATGGGATTACTCTACATGGGATGCCTTCTCTGTATTAGTTTCTCGTGACGGATTACTTCTTGTATCTGCACTGCACTATGAACTGCGGCATGCGTTGTGTGTGCTACGGTCCCAGCAATTGTCGCAACTCAAAGTGTAGGCCTTGATGAAATCTTCTCACTCTTTTTTTTTCTATTTGAACTAATGAAGGTGTGAATCTACTCAAGTGGCTGAATTCAATATCATACTTGTCTACGATCATCGTGCCTTGGCGCAAACTTGTGAACTTCTGTTGCAACTTGATGACGGTTGGAAAGAAACGTTCATTTAAGAGCTTGCTGAATTCCATCGATCAATGTTAGGCCAAACAATCCTAGGTGTTTCAATCATAGAAAACAAATTACATGAGGGGTGATCCTTACACATATAATAGTAAAGTATCCCAGACTATAGATCCATAGATGATCATGAAACTAGTAATACAAAATAAAATATTAGTAAGATTATACAATTATATACGACCATCTCTATCTACAGTCTAGAATATATACAATCATGTTACCCCCGGACATGAACATAATCCTAGAACACGAGCTAACATATGCTTGTTGGTTAAATGCCTCAAGCAAATATATAGAATATACAGTGGTAGATGAGATAGAAACCCAGTTAGATGCTCAAGTCATGGTCCTCATGTTGCTGACCATCGAGCAGGTAGATCCTTAGACTCCACTATGAGACATAGTCATACAAAATTAGTGGGATTAACCTGAGATAGCAAGTAACACGAGAAAAGCTCAAAGGTATACTAAAACCAGAATGCAAACATATAAAGAAAATTAGTAAATAAATAACAATAAAGTAAACTGAGTAAACAATAGAAACCTAGAACTGTAAATAGAAACCATCCATCAACCTCGGCCAATCATGAACTACGGCTTGATAACATTAACTAAATAGGGTTATCACATTCTTGATTACTATCACATGCATTTGAGATTCCAAAGAAAACATGCGCTACAGTCTATCAAGATAAAACAATAATCAATAATATATGCACCACTAGTCGGGTGAACTAATAGTAATAAGTAAAGTAATGCATCACTCAACAATGAGTTACAAATCCATAAGTGGTTGGGACAATGAAACTGCATGCAACCTAGAGACCTCCCCTCCGAATTAATCTATGAGAACATTCTAGTTATTAACTCCTGAACATTTTTATTTCAATTACCGACCTTAGCATCCGTGGAATACATCCTATATATGGTTTCCCTCAGGGAAATGCAAGACTCGTCATTATTTTAATATTCACATCAATAACATAAGACATATTGGCAACCCATATCGATATAACTAGAGTGCGCTGCGATGAGCCATATAGAGAATCGATATGGAATTAATATGGTACAATATGGTACATGATGGACTATGCTAGACATAGTATCAATGCCCTTCCACAAGAAGCCATTTATAATAGTATGTTGCCATAATAAATCTTACTCCATGCAGTAGCAACATAGCACAGAGGATACCTATGTATCCAAACAGTTCGTGAAAATACGGGAAGTGCTAACATGCTCCGGCATGTGAACAATAAGTAATTAGGATACCCTCGTACATGGGGCATGAGTATTGCCTCGGTCAATCCATACAATTATTAACTAAAATAATCATGCTTGAACAAAAAGTATTTTAAAATTTTAATGGAAATTCAATAAGTAAATCGTATCTAAAATATTTCTATATTTCCTTCGAGATCTGGAAACAAATCGATACGGAGATCCGGCCATTTGATTCCCTTAAAATTGCACCCATGCCCTCGCATATATTCTAGGATATTGTGTGTCAAATTTCCAGACCATTGTCATTTAGATCGACATGAAAATGAGTAGACCCAAAAATCAGGAAAAATAGAAAAAATTAGCATGACTACAATGACAGTATACTGGGAAGTATACTGTCTTGGGAATAAGAGCATTATATATATATATATATATATATATATATATATATATATATATATATATATATATATATATATATATATATATATATATTCTTTTCTATCCCGAACAGTACCATGGACAATATACTACCTAGTGTACTGCCTGCACATATATATGTATATGTGTGTGTGTGTGTGTCATATATATATATGTATGTGGTGTGTGTGTGTGTGTGTGTGTGTGTGCAGGCAGTACACTAGGTAGTATATTGTCCATGGTAATATATATATATATATATATATATATATATATATATATATATATATATATATATATATATATATACTAGGCAGTATACTGTTTGAGATAGAGAGCAACATATATAAAATCACTATTGGGTAGTATACTGTCTACATAGTATATAGGCATTTTTGTGCCTGAACTTGTATCGTAACACGCAAAATTGTTCGTCAATCGACTGATTCATAACAAAATCCAATTAAAAAGTACATCACGCTCGTTATCATATGTACCTACTATGGAGAAAGATCCATGACTTCCTATATAAATAAAATAGGTTGTCGACAAAACTTAAAAATATGATAAAATGATTGATACTCGATCGATAAAAGTTTTGTCAAGGGCAATGGGCTCGGTATGACGAGTACTCCTGATTGTGGACAATAACATTCATAATTGAAGAGAAATTTCAAGATTTCATATAAAATCCCTATAAAAAACCAAACCAAAATAAATGTTCAATTTTGAGATCAAGGTGTACTTGTCTACGGGCGGACGATGCGATCGATACAGTACCAATGTTGCATGCTCGTGTCAATGTCCTCCACCAAGCAGGCTCAAAAGCATAAGCCTCGCTCCATCAAATCTTGTGAGCTCATGGAAAGTGGAGAATAGTGTGTAAGAAAGAGGGGGATGGAAGTTCTATTCCTTGGCTCTCAAGAGGAAACCAAGTGACAGAAAAAAAATAAAGTAATAAAAGGGGAGTTCACAGTTATATAAACCCCCATATCTAATTATAGATGTTTGATCTAAGTCTAATGGTTGAAATCAGCATAGCCTTTATTCCAACTTACAAAAGAAAATAGTATACTTGGCAGTATATTATCCAGTATACTATTGGTAGGACAAGATTTCGGTTTACGTACGGGCCCTGTCGTGGTACATGGTCATGCCATGGGTCTCTACAACTCCCAAAAAGTTTGTGGTTGACACGGTTCTTGATAAATTCATGAATACACTAAGTTGCAAAAGTCATTAATATATTTTCTTGAAAACTAGAGTATTGTACGAGATTTCTTGTACGATTCTCGATGCATGCAAAACAAAAAATCTCAAAGACCAGTAAAACCATCAATAACCAAATACAGTATTGCCATCATGGCATGATACCAATAATCAAGGACTCATCTTATGGAAATATATTATCCTTTATTACGATATCGAAACCACGATAACCGAAAAAAATATAATATACGATAAATACTCGCAGGCAAATTAAAAGTAACTAATTGACGACGCAAGATGGACTCATGCAGATGAGCAAAGCGATGATGCCAACAAGAGACAGAGGCGCGTTCATCAACAAAAACTCTGCGAGCGGGTGAGCAAACAGGAAGCCGATACAAGCCATTCTCAACGATTCCCTTGAGTATTCTCGTGCCCTGAAGGTCCTTAACATAACAATGATTAGCATGAAGTTCCACAAAAATATTGTTATCGAGGCATAATTGACGAACACTAAGAAGGTTTTTAGATACTTTAGGCACAACAAGAATATCTTTAAGGGTAAGGGATTTAGCAACATGTTTAGCAGAGAGAGAAAGATTGCCTGTATGCGTAATGGGAAGGGACTGACCGTTTGCGATGACAAGGTTGTCACTACCGGTGTACTCGGATTGGAGGGTGAGGCCGGACAGGTAAGCCGTGACGTGATTCATCGCTCCAAAGTCGACCACCCATGGGTCGGTGATGGCAGACGGGCTGGCGGTGTACGCCACATTAGCCTGCTTGCTGGCGGACTGGAGGAGGCGATCAGCGGCACGGCGATTGGTGGCAGGGAAGGCAGACAGGTTAAGTCGTTGATGGCAATTTCGTGCTTCATGACCCTGCTTGTCGCAGAGTTGACACACCGGGCGGAAGCGGTCACCAGACGTGGCAGAGTCCAACGGAGAATATCGACTTGCAGCCGCGCCTCTACGATGAGCAACATGGGCCACCGGAAAACTGGATTCGACGCAAGAGTCAAGTATGCGTTGTTCTTCCTGAAGAAGGAGGCCGAGCAGTTCATTCGACGAAATCGATTTCAGCCGCATACTCAGTGCTGTTTTGAACGCACTATATTCAGCCCCTAAGCCAAATAGCACAAAAGAGACAAAATCCTCATCTGATACAGAGGTGAGACATTCAGCGAGGGAATCAGAAATTGCCCTTTTTTTCAACATATTCCAAGATAGACAGGTTTCCCTTGGAGAGCAATTGAAGTTGTTGTTTCAAATGCATCTGCCTGGCACGAGTTTGGGAGTGAAATATCTGCTCTAACATGGACCAAAGTTTCGCGGTTATGGCAGCCCGAACAACGTGACCAAGCATAGGAGTGGAGAGAGTGGATCGCAGCCATAAAAGAACCAGTCGGTCCTTGCGCTTCCAAGCAACAAAGTCAGGATTCGGGCTGGTGGTGGTTGATGAATCTGCGGCCGATGAAACAGTCGACGGAGGAGCACCACCAGCGACAAGAAATCCCTCAAGCTCATAAGCCTCAAGAGCCGAGCGAATAGTGCCCGCCTAGAGAGTAATTGGAGCGATCGAGACGGACTGCTAGCGTCGGGAATTGAAGGTTGGCCGCGGCGCCACCAGAAGTAGTGAACAAGATTTGAGTAGCGAAAGGAGTAATCTGGTTGTTTTTGGAAGACATAGCATAGGATCGGTTTAGGCTATTTTGATACCATGTGAAGAAATGATAAATATGGAAAAAGGTTGCCTTTATTATTTTGATGCATGAGCCTTTATATAACAAAGTTTACATCAATGAGGTTACAACTGAATCCTACAATCATGGTTAGAGATAATTACAAAGACAAAATCAGAGATTGTCTAAACTAACTCATGAGGTTACAACTGAATCCTACAATCATGGTTAGAGATAATTACAAAGACAGAATCAGAGAAAGGCTAAGTCAATAACTTAATATTTATTTTTGATAGATTTTGCTTTCCTTTAGCTTTTTGAGAATGGCCAAGGCAGAACGTACTCGTAGAGTAGCCTTAGTAAACTCTATGTTTATTTTCTTGCCAATGAATTGCATCATGAACTACTTGCCCACTTTGTACATGGTATTGATTACTCATCCTCTAATCAGCTCAATTCATACCTTATAGTGGAGTAAAATCTTACGCATGTATTGAGAGTATAGTATGAAATCTATATTATTGGATTATGATTAGGATTGTTTTTCTCATACCGTTTATTGATAACCTTGTTGAATTACCAACATGATTCCTTATGTCCAATCATTCTGAGAGCACCTTGTTGACTTTCCATCATAATCTTCAAGGTGAGATGACTCCAACTCGACGAAGCGCGGAAGCAGATGACTTAGATATCATCCCAAGGCTTTAGTGGAGAATGCATTACCCACGGTACAATATCAAAAGGAGGGGAATTCAAATGATATACAAATTACCAAAGTATTATAAAGACTACTAGCTACACACACAGAGGAAAAGCAAATATTGTGGCAAATTTTGGAAACCACATGCATTAAAATTTAGACCTAAAAGAACCTTGAATACACATAGAGATGGCAGTAGTCCGAGTTCTTAGAAGTGCCCCAAGGTACAACAGAGGAAGATCTCATTAGGGCCCACTTGCAGTTATTATAAGAAGATATGACATATTAGGAAGAGTTGTAGGAAGAGATTAAGGATATATTTCAATTATGGGTCCGCCAATTATTAGGTACGAGCTTGCCCATAGCACCTCATCCTTTAGTTTGAAGGAAGACTTCACACCAACCATATGTAGGAGTGCAACCTCAAACTCAAACTCAAAGTCAAGCACTCATAACGGTAGATCAACCCCAAACATCTAGCATTGGAGATAGAGGTATATGGTTCCCGAATTTTATCTAGACTATATCCTATTATGCATCTTAATTTGACCACCTTCTATTATTAGAAAACTTGTTAGTCTTCTTGACTTATTCCACTTTGTCATGTTTGAGATTAATGGACCTTGCTCAACTTAGGCTGATTGGCTTGTTATTAGTTAGGGTTGGATTAAAAATCATAGGCAAGGTGTGTATTTAGTTGCTTGTATGATGTGGTGCTTAATTAGTTGAAGTAGACAATTCTTAAATAGTATTTGATTTAACTTAGAAAAAATCGATTATCAATATTGACTTTGTGGTAGTTGGACTTAAGGAAGCACACTTCAGACATAATAATCTTAGGGTAATGGTGTACTGTTAAGTCTAAGTTTTACAAGATATTAATTGGGTATATATAATTGTATGAGCCTTCATCCTAGATGCTATAGTTGTGTAGCCTTGAGATAACATGGAGCTTATGGTAGGGTGCTACAATAAATATTGTGTAAGGTAAAGATTGTTAGGCTTGATATATCTTCTAGGCCAACTATTTGGATTACGTTAGCAAAATTTTGATGAACCTGGCTTATAAGTTTGATAAATACATTTACTAGGTTGACGTATCATTGAGTATAATTTCTTTTTGGCAATAAAGATCAATAAATTCAAGGGATACAAGTTAGATTAATAGTGTGTTGTCCTTGTTGATATCCTTTAGAAGCTTAAGGGGTAAGAATTTGATTCAAAATTGTAGTCTTGTGAATAGATTTAAGGTGCCTACTATCACAAAATATTTCATAAGTAGAAGGATGACTCGGGTAACTATGTAGTCTAGGTTAGTGAGTGGTGAAGAAGTATTGCTAAGTTGTGATAAAGAGGATTGTCGGCATCTTCATAGTATTAATGACTTAAGTGTGGAATTATAGGTCTAATGTTATCTAAAATTCTCATTAACTATAATTAGATATAATTGGTAATAACCTTATTATATTTTCGAGAATAACTACTATAAGTTAAATTTGAGAAAGTTTCAACAATTGTAGATAACACTATATTGACTTGTGTTTGGGTAGAACAATCCGGATAGTGGAAAAATTATGATGACATAAGACAAGAGTTATAAAAATATAGGGACGTATGAACCTTGGCGAGGGACTATTATGGCATTAGGTTGGATTGCGACAATATACTTGTATATACATTATGGTTTCCCAAATAGATTAGTAAAAGTTCTAAGGATTCTAGATATGTTATTTTACTATAATAGGGAGAAAGTTGTTGAGTAAGATTTGTTGCTTGCTTGGGCTTAAGGATTAGAGGATTTTGGTAGTTAGGGTAAAAGCAGTAATTCAAGGTACTTGGATTAGCTAGGGTTGCCTTAGGTAAGGGAAGTGATCCAAGATTGGACATTAAGTAGAGATAAATTAGAAAGTTGTTGTTTCAAAGCCAGCTCTTCATGTAGAGGAAGGGCAATTTTCTCAGCTAATTCAGAAGCCCTTCTTCCGGGAAAAGAAGAAAAAACATAGTTGTGACGCTTTCTGTTGAGTACACAATTACTTTCGTTTACATAGTACGAGATGTTATATGGGTTCTTGTTGTTGTTGTTTACTTGCTTGTCATTGTTTGGTCATAAGGACAATTTTTTAGGGATTATAGTGAACTTGGTAAAACCCTTGCTAGAAATAACTTGAGTTAATCGAAAATACCACGAGCTGGAAGATTTATTATCCTTAGCGATGACTAATGAAACTGTAATACAAAAGTGGTAGTTTAAGGAAAACTAGACTTATATGTAAAGGAGTATAGATAGCTTACGTATGATTAGGTAAAAAATTCTAGAGACAAAAGGTGGTTGAAGTAGGAAATGGTATTGTTGGCACAAAAATTTGATTACACTTAGAACCCTTTACGAGTTTATTTGGATGTAGTAATAACTAAGAAAAAATTGGAAGGACTTTTTGGGAACCTATGTTTAAACAATATAGTTAAATTTATATGAATGTAAAATTAGGATCCTTCCCATAATAACGTGTTGAAGTAGGTTGTAAGTCTTAAAATTAAGATGTGAGATAGTTGAAAGAAACTAGTGAAGCCTAAATCTTTCAGTATACTTAGTCCATTTAAGAGGGGTAGGATATAAATTACTAATACGTTGTTACGTGTGCCCCATCCTTCATCAGTGGGGTGATAGTCCGAATATGGATCTGGGTCTAATGAGCGCCTCGATGTGGTTTTCAAGGTAGTACATGGAAGGCCTCTCTTAGGCAGTATTGATTGCAAGGAGAGAAAGCTGTTAGCGGCTGCAGTTATGGCAGCAAAATTCAGGACCCCGACGGGGACGACGTGGATATCCCCTCATGGGAGCGCTGACCCTTTGTCGGCCTTTAGAGCCCTCAGTTGGGCTGACGAGGGCGAGATGGACGAGGTAGAGCACAGCGAAGCAGTTCCTCATGTTAGCCCAATATTTAAGTTAATTTTTTGAATATGGCTAATCGATTAAGTTTAGCATTATGATAATCGTGCAATCACTATAGTAACTTCTACTTAAATTCAATATTGTTCAAATATGTATTAATGTTATAATATTTGCTACTATGTATATTGCTTTGTTCGTCTAACATGTATTTGCTGACAAGCAATAAGCAAGATTAGATGTGGACATATGCAATAAAGAAATGATAATGAACCAAAGACGACGTTATACCAGAATATTTCTCTGAACCTCCTAAGATATCTCAGAAATGTATTCAAATTTGTAGATTTGTTTATCTTTAGATAACTGCCGTCAAGAAAAAATGTGTCTTTAAGTCAGCGAACATGTCAAAATTTTGGCATCGTCAAGTGCTCCTAATTTTATATCTTATTCTGTATTTTCTATTTTGTTTATAGGACAAATGTACATTGGGTTCACAGTTGGCACAAGGGAGCTCAAACCCATATTAAACAAGAACCTATTCCACCCAAAAGAGCCTGAACCTAAATCCAAATATTCTGGATTTTGGGATGACCGAACTTGGACCGAGTTCTGCCCGAACTCTAGCCGAACTCAGTCAGCTAAAAACAGAAAACCTAGTTAGCCTCCTCTTCTAGATGACTAGGCTCTAAGGTTCAAATTTATGAACGTTTGAGGACCAAACTCTGCCCAAACTCAATCTCATAAAAATCCTATAATAGAGGTTGAATTCTATTTATTTTATTCATCCCTCACTTTCAAAAATATTCTATTATAAACTTTTAACCTTCCTATTTCCAAGATCAACACCTAGCCTTCTAGTACCAAGTGTGATCTCGGTTAGAAGTCTGTTCGAGTTGTAAAGCTCGAGTTCTATTTTGTTTGAAGTCGGCAAGAACTTCGGATCAAAGCTTGTGCTTGTAAGAAGTCGGCAAGTCCTTCGGATCAAAGCTCGTGTTGTAAGAAGTTGGTTTATCCTTCGGATCAAAGCATGTGTGTACGTTATTTACATAATAGTGGATTTAACTCCGAATAAGAGTTCCCGGGACTGGACTAGTTCTCCACGAGGGAAACTAGTATAAAATTTTGGTGTTTGCATTTGCTCTTTAAACTTTACCAACCATATATACTTGATATATTACTGCATATCTCAGTTGGTAACTTAGCCTTAATTATTTTTATTGGTAATTACTCCTACTGCACTCTATTCACCCTCCTCTTGAACTGATATAATGGTCCTTCAATTGGTATCAGAGCAAGGACTCTTGATTAGGATTAACATCCTTGAGTATATCCATGGCAACCACTAGATCGATTTATTCCAACAATAGTGAATGCCGGCCCATAAATAGGCCAACCCTATTTGATGGTACCAATTACACATACAAGAAACCACGCACGAGTTTCTATTTGAAGTCTCTTGATTTTAACTTATGGACTTAATATTGATGGATACCAAAATCCTGCTAGAATAGTTGTTGATGGTAACCACGTAGAAAAGCCCAATGATAAATATACTGATCTTGAAAAAAAATAAGCCAGTCGTGATGCTAGAGCTATTATTGCTTTATTTTGTGTTGTAGACAAGACTGAATTCAATAGAGTATCTACTTGCAATACTTCATGCGAGGTCTGAAAACTTTTTTAGGTAACTCATGAAGGAACTTCACGAGTGAAGGAATCCAAGATTAGTAGGCTTACACAAGAATATGAGACATTCAAAATGAAGCCTAATGAGACCATCACACAAATGTTCACTCATTTCCTTGATATTGTTAATCTTTTTTCTTCTCTTGGTAAGGATTCAATAATCATGAAAAGATATACAAAGTGCTCAGGGGACTCACCAAGAACTGGAACCCTAAGGCAACTATAATCATTGAAGGGAACGACCTAACTACCATGACTCTTGAGACACTCATGGAGAAACTGATGACTCACAAACTAGACCTCTAGGAATTTAAAGAATCAACGCCCAAGGAGAAGTCCATAGCAATCAAAGCTCATCATAAGAAATTCTTCAGCGGTGAAATTAAGGACGATAATTTAGACAATGAGAAGCTAGCCCAAATTTCTAGGAGCTTCAGACAATTCTTGAAGTTTATAAAATCAAACCGAAAGAAGAAAGATCTTGAAGAAGAACCTATTTACTACAATTGTAGAAGACCATGCCACATGATGAAAGATTGCCCTAAAACAAAAAGGGAGAATCGATATGAACGATAAAACAAAGGAGGATCTTCGTCGCACAAATTCGTAAATACAAGCATATGGTACGAAAGTGAAACAAGCGACTACGGAGAAGAAGAAAGTACTCAACATGCTGTAAATGTTTGCCTAATGGCATTAACCAACGAGGTATAAGATAATATTTTATTTGAAGAATTTTTATATGATAAATTATCAAATGCTTTAAACGGTTTATTTGAAGATTGCAAGAAGCTTAGAAGTTAGAGAAAAGATTTATTTGAATTTTCAAATGCTAGAAAAGATATTCGATCTTATAAGCTTGAGAATAAAAAGCTCACTTGCCTACTAAACGAAGTTAGAGAAAATTTCTCTTCTGACAACTCTGCTGAAATGTCGACACTTAAGCTTAGCTTATATGAAGCACTTGAATGCGTTAAGGAAAGTGCACAAGAATATGCTAAACTTAAGGAGAAATTAAAGTCAAAAATGGAGAAGTATTCCATTTCTTCACTTATAATTGATGCTCTTACTTCTAAATATAAAAAGATATATGCTATTAATAAGAAGTTACAGATTAGATTAAAAAAATGTAATGTAACCTATGACTCAATCTAACACAAGATACGTAACTACATACAAAGTCACCCACGACAGATCAAATACACAGGAAATAGGCAAAGCTAAAGCTTCACACAATCACGCATTCTACTACAAGTATCCAAGAAGGACACAACATACCACTTCACATACTCATACTTCTACACCTAGCACAAATGCATATGTTATATGTTATTACGATGGTATAAAATGACACATTTTATATCAGTGCAAGATTACAAAATTTATTGATATGAATACGCATAAGTAGGTACCAAAAGCTAATCAATATGGATCCAAATTTCGGATACCAAAGTCTTTGCCTAAAATTATAGGTAAAGCTTCTTATATTGGGACTTAGCACCGATGAGTGCGTTGGTATTTGCAAAGTTACAAAGGTCATCTTCCAAATAATTGCACCAACATAAGTATGGCCACTAGAGCCACTTTGGTAACATGCTAAACGATTCTTCTTAAATGGCTAAAGTTTTAGAATCTAGCATGTTTCTAATTAATGTATTGCTACTAGTTGTTATTGATATCATTCAACTGTTTAACCAAATCTATATGAGATATATGAAACTAGCATGATTGGTTTAATTCTTTTTTAATTCATGGCTAGTTATTTAGCTTAAATGATTAGTTTAAACTCTAGAGTCATTTACTAACTTTCTAATAGTATGACACAATTGTCTATGCATGCTTTATAACTTTTAGTAAACTTTATTCGTCAAAAATTAGGGATTCTGGATTCCAATGTTGTATGAAGATATAAGTTGCTTAAATTTCTTTAATCTAAGTTCTTTAAAGTTAACATCATTTTGGGTACACGCCGAAAGGGTTCTTCTGTCAAAAAGGTATAAATAGCCTTAAGCGACATGATTATTAAGTGTCTTCGGACCACCACTAGCTGGGATCCGACCCTACAGCTAACCCAAGATAATCAACACTTTATTGAATAATAATTTATTAAGGTCTATTTGTAATTGTTTCCAGAATACAATAGCAAATTTGAGCCCTATTTTTTACTTAAAGTTGGCAACTTTTAGTATGGACTATGACACTGTGACATTTAGTAAGCACTACTTGTCACTTTGGATATTTCTAGTTGTTTCTGAACTATGTCACAGTTTAAATTTGAGTTTAAACTTTGGCTAGTTGTAATAATATGCATATTTTTTCTTCTACTACATGACTCAATGTTAGATTATAATAGATTCACTATTGATTCACATTAATTTTTTTGAATCAGTTAGCTTCTTTCTTAAAGTCATTTCGTGATTAAATATTCTTGTCTTTTTTGTTGACATTAAGGATACATAATTTTTATAATGTTTGAATAATTTCATGTATGCCTATATAATATATAGTGTAATATTTTTTAATTTTTTGAGATTTATTTGACTTATATCTTTAAGATTGGGATATTTGAGAGGATGTTTAATTGTCTCTTGCATATGACTAAATTTGAATATTTATTTATGCTTCTCTTGTATTATTATTACCCAATATTTTTATAGCACATTTATGCTATGTATTGAATTTTTCTGCTTCTAGTTGCTTTCATCGTTACGATATGCATGTCGTTATTCTACATGATTCCTTATGTTGATATTCTAATACTTATCTTTATTGTTATTTATGCTTCTCTTTATTTACCACATGACTATATTATATATTGCTCACATTATTTTCATGTTATATTCTTGGTTTGCGGGGGAGCCGTAAACTAGATATTTTGGCTAATTGACAAAAGAGGAGAAAGATTTGTGCATATTCGCCAATATCTCATGTACTATGGGGGAGCTTATGCAGAAGTACAATCTGTGTAAATATCTCCTATTATAGGAAAGCTTATTTTTTTATCATGTCAACGCGGGAGAAGTAAGTTTAAGTTTATGTAAGTATATTTGTTAAAGTAAGTTAAATTATGTGTAAGCATGTTTGTTAATGTGAGAAATAGTTTAAGTAGTATACTTATAGTGATTTGTGATATATGCATGGATTATATCTATCTTAAACTTAACTAATTTGTCATAATAAAAAAGGGGAAGATTGTTAGCCTAATATTTAAGTCAAGTTTTTTAATATGGCTAATCGATTAAGTTTAACATTATGATAATTGTATAATCACTATAGTAACTTCTACTTAAACTCAGCATTATCCAAATAAGCATTAATGTTATAATATTTGCTACTATGTATATTGCTTTGTTCGTCTAACATGTATTTGTAGACAAGCAATAAGCAAGATTAAATATGGACATAAGCAATGAAGAAATGATGATGAGCCAAAGATAGCATTATACCAGAAGATTTTTCTGAACCGCCAATAACATCTCCGGAACCTCGCAATCGGGGGTTCTGCTGCCTGATCATCGGATGGGGGTCGAGGGGGCAGTGCCTTCCGTGGGTGTTCAGGGGTGAAGTCCCCGAAAGGTATTCAGATTTGCAGATCTGTTTATCTTTGGACAACTGTCGTCAAGAAAAATATGTCTTCAAGTCAGCGGATATGTCAAAAGATTAGCGTTATTAAGTGCTCCTAATTTTATACTTTCTTCTATTTTATTTATAGGACAAATGTACATCGGGTTCACAGTTGGCACTAAGAAGCTTAAACCCATATTAAACTAAAACCTAGTCCACCCAAAATAGTCTGAACCCAAACCCAAACATTCTAGATTTTGGGATGACCGAACTTGGACCGAGTTCTGCACGAACTCTGGCCGAACTTGGTTAGCCCAAAATAGAAAACCTAGCCAGCCTCCTTTTTCGAATGACCAGGCTTTAACGTTCGAATTTATAAACTTTTGAGGACCGAACTCTGCCCAAACTTGGTCTCATTATAATCCTATAAATAGAGGTTGAATTCCATTCATTTCATTCATCTCTCACTTTTAAAATTATTCTATTCTTAGCTTTAAACCTTCCTATTCCTAAGATCAACTCCTAGCCTTCTAGTGCCAAGTGCAATCTCGGTTAGAAGTCTGTTTGAGTTATAAAGCTTGAGTTTTATTTTTGTTTGAAGTTGGCAAGCTCTTTGTATCAAAGCTTATGGTTGTAAGAAATCGACGAGTCATTCGGATCAAAGCTCGAGTTGTAAGAAGTAGGCGTGCCCTTCGTATTAAAGCACGTGCATACGATATTTACATAATAGTGGATTTAACTCTGAGCAACAGTTCTCGGGACTAGACTAGTCCTCCACGTGGGAAACCAGTATAAAATCTTGATATTTGTGTTTGCTCTCAAAACTTTACCGACTTCCATATATACTTGATATAGTGTTGCATATCTCAGTTGGAAACTTAGCCTTAACTATTTTTATTGGGTAATTATTTTTGCTACACTCTATTCAACCCCCCTCTAGAGCTGCCATAATGGTCCTTCACCTCACTCGAGGAAGGAGCCTGTTGTTAGGAATCAGGCCCTAAGAGTGTATTCGAGGAAGGAGCCTACTTCTAGGAATCAGACCCTAAGTGTGTCTAGTTTTATGCCATCGATCAGTCTTTTGGGACCTGGACCCAATAATGCTCCCAACTCTGGGAAGATTGAGAAGACTAGTAGATCCAAGAACCCAGCCAGAGTGACTTTGTAGCAACTAATGAACCTTAGATCCTTATCCTCTTCCCGTGCTAATACTCTCGCTAAAGCGCTATCTCAGGGATAAATTTGATTGAAAATAAAATAAGTAAATAGTAAGTCTATGCTCCCAGGGACTCTGATGGAAGAATTAAAATTTCCTGCTAACACTTCTTATGTTCGGTCCTGGCCCATAGATCTCCAGGTAACTCTGGTCGTCTAAACCTAGAAAGGGTCTAGGTCCTCAAATAGATGTAGCAAGATAAATAATATATATATTTTGAATAGAAACAATATATAACATAAATAAAAATAGGGATTTTGGACTTTAGTCCCACTTAATAAGTGGTATTTAGACTTACATCCCACTTTTTAATTTTAATAGACTTTAGTCACACTTTTGTAAAAAAAAAATGTCACGAAAAAATTTAATGACGGTTTTTTGTAACAAAATAAATACTTTTTGTGACAAAAGTAGGACTAAAGTCTAATAAAATTAAAAAGTGGAAGGTAAGTGTAATTACCACTTATTAAGTGGGACTAAAGTCAAAAAATCCTATATAAATAGGTAATAAAGAAACAACTATATTATTGACTATGTGTCATGTAATTGAGACCAAGTATATACTCAGGTTGTAAAGGCTAAGGGTATCGAAGTCATAACATCACAAGATGCTCCTGGAAATAGTATATCTCTAAGACCATCATGCCATAAGACATTTTTGATCCTCGAGATAGAAAAGAGAAATAGGATAGTATAGTACCTCGCTCCTAGTTGTTCACTATATAAGGCTTGTGGCTCGATTGACTCAGTCAAAATTGAGTATGGAAAAACTTTACGGCAAAATCGATCTCGGACAATAAAATAAACCATTCCAATTGATGGATCAGCTTCTATTGGAATGAGTCCAATAGTTTTCGTTGGATTTTTTGTTGGCTTTCTTGGATTTTTGCTGCTTGGTTTTGATGAATGTATTTTCGTGATTGGTTTTCGTTGATTGATTGTTTAACCCATTTTCATCGATTGCATGCATTCATTTACATAACTCTGAGAGAAAGGAAAATGGTAGTCTAACCAAATGTTGGTGCCAATGCAAATAGACGCTTGACCGAAGCCTGAGCGAGCAAGCATCCTTTTTCTTGGCATTCTCTATTTGGTGAGCGGTTTTATCCCTTTTTCTCTACTCCTTCATGCCAATAATCAATAAGTTCTCTTGTAACCTTGCTAAGTCCAATGATCGATAAAGCCATTAATGCCATAAGTTAATACCACTGTTGCATCTTATACAATGCAAATAGAGAATACTATTTCATTATCATTATATGCTATGCTGTAAACAATCAATAAAGTCAGGCAGGTATGTATTGTTCAAGTCCCCGGAAAGAAAGAAAAAGTATGGACTGCATAAGTCCCCAAGCGAGAAAAGTATGGACTAAGAAGTCCCCATCGAGAATAATGTTGGTTGTGAATATTTTATTACTTTACCATGCAATGTGTTTATAACTTAGTCATTTATGCACCTGCATGGTCATGGACAACTTTTGCACAATGTAGTAAGTTTTCTCGATCTGGACCCGGGGCACTGGGGACTGCTTCGTCCTAGGGAGAAATATTCGGACGTGCTATAGGCACGAGGTATTACATGATTCTCATAAGAGGCTAACTACCTACCTGAGGAAGTCACTGTGTACCATGGTAAAAGTCCTATTTGGTGAAATAACACCAATGACCGTAAGAGAGAGTTGCATGATAATGTTATCTTATGCAGGGGCGGTAAGAACAATCATGTGCTTTATACAGGAATGACAATTGGCCGAGGTAATATTATATATGCTACAAAGATTATATGTTTCACTGCTTAAACTATTGCCTATTAGACTATTGCCTATAAACTGATGCTTATAAACTATTGCCTATTAAATTGCTGCTTTAATTTAGAAGTATTAGTTTAGCTGAGTTTGCCATTTCTTCTCACCAGTACAAGTTAAGTACTGACCTACGTCTTTGTGGGCAACCCAGGTGACCAGGGTACTGCGAGCGCTCAAGGGAGATAAAGCTTTCGTTGCAGTCTTTTCAAGCTTCTTCCTATTTTTAAAGTATTTTAAGATTTTTAGTAGCTGCTTTCAAATTTCCAAGAATATAATAAAGGGAAATAATGTATAGGATAATAATATTATTTTATATCAGCCTATCAGTCTTTTCTTTTACACAAAAGCTATGTAAGTCATTCAAGCATTTCCATTTCATTATTAAGAAAATTATACTCCATTGCAATGAATCAATAAAGAAATATTCTTCTTCCTATACAAATATGTGTTTCTTAATCTGATACTGTATTATGGAACTGTTTACAAAATATTTTGACACGTGCATGTTCTTTCCTTGTACAAGTGCAACCCCAGACTTGTACGACATTACGCTCAGTGAGGATGAACGGTTATACGAAACCGAATCCGAGGACGAATCGGTTCAACGAAACTGGGGTGTGACAAGTTGGTGTCAAAGCACGATTTAAAGTTCCTCGAATTTCAAAATTGGTTTTCAAGTGAAAGTTTTCAAAAAATAATAATTTTCTCAGATGATTTACTTTTCGATAGTACTGCATGAAATAATATTCCATACAATAAGCCCATAAATATTTATGAGTGCTAATGGAAGTAAATTTTTTTTTTGTAGATGACTAAGGGTGATAACTCTAAGGCAACATCGTCGTCTGACCCAATAGAGAAAGCAATAAAAATGTTAGAGACACAAAAGAAGCAGAGCGATGAACATCACAAGATGATTAAGGCACAGCATCATGAGCTCCAAGCGCAGCTAACGACCCAGTTCTATGCGTATTTTGATGCGCAACAGCTGCAAGTTGATAACTTGACGCATCTTTTTACTTCTATATCGACAACCACGAGGTGACCAAAGTAACCATAGATAAAGAAATCATGGTAGTCGAAGCAAAGAAAACTGAATAGCCTCTAAGAAGGCGACCGAAGTTCAAGTTTTCTGAGTTTAAAAGCTGCAATCTGCCTGAATTCAATGGCCAGGCATAACCAGAGGGAGTCATGGCCTTTCTAAAGACTTTGGAGGGAATTTTTCGTATACTGGAGGTCCAAGTCATAAAGAGAGTGGACTGTGCAGCTGTGCAGCTCCGTCTCAAAGCAGAGGACGGATGGGAGTCCAAGAGATAAGAGCTTTGCGGTGCCAACCAGGAAGCCAAAGTCACTTGGAACACATTTGAGCAGTCGTTCATCGCACAGTTCATACCACCAGTTGTCTGGCACAGGAAGGAAAAAGTGTTTGTAGCGCTTGATCAGGGCAATATGTCTGTCAGTGACTACGTAGCAAAGTTCTTAAAGAGATCCAAGTTGGGTGGCTACATGATACCAAATGATGAGGCAAAACGGCTACGGTTCATTGAGGGTCTGAATGAAGGCTTGCAGCATGATGTGCTCAACCGTAAGTGCACGATATACATGGAAGCCTATGAAGAGGCTCTCGATATGGAGAAATTTTATCCTCGAGGGACGACACAAAATAGTTGTGGGAACAACTACAAATGACCCATGGCAGCAAGCAGGATTGGACACCATACAGATGAGTGTCATGCGTGATGTTACAAGTATGGCAAGCTGGGCCACAAGCACTATGAATGTAACAGTGGAGGTAGGAACCAGAATCCTCCACGTGATCATTGGTACAATCAGAATCGCGATCAGCAATATCATAATCTGAATTATGATCAGTAGTACAACCAGAATCGTGGTCAAGTGCCACGAGCTCCACAAAAAATAGCTGTGGACGCTCAGAACCTGCTACCAGGAGGACAGGGTAGAGTGTTTGCA
This sequence comes from Iris macrosiphon, assembly GCA_036927795.1. Classification (NCBI taxonomy): domain Eukaryota; kingdom Viridiplantae; phylum Streptophyta; class Magnoliopsida; order Asparagales; family Iridaceae; genus Iris; species Iris macrosiphon. The sequence goes on from JAYESA010000005.1 coordinate 139,010,258, forward strand.
CTAACTCAAGAAGAAGTACTTGCCTCAAACACTATCATCACATGTATATTGCTTTACAGAGAAATACATGCTCGTGTACTATTTGATTCGGGTGCTACCCATAGCTTCATATCATCTGCATTTGCTAATGAACACAAATTTAGTAAGACACCATTAGATATGAATCTTAGTGTCAGCACTCCGTCTGAAGTAGATTTTTCTGCTAGTTCGATTTGCAGGGATGGTTACATTTGCATTGGGGGAAAGTATGTGTCCTTGGATACAATAGTCCTGGACATCGCAGATTACGACATCATACTGGGCATGGATTGGCTTGGGGTTTGCAATGCGATAATTGACTGTGCGGAGAAGAGAGTTGTGTTTCGTATTTCTGGAGAGGTAGAGCTCTCTTATTCGTGTAGTCCGGCAGCTAAAACATTGATGGTGATATCGACAATGACGACTAGGTGTATGCTATATTCTGGGTATGAATGGTACCTTGCTTCTGTACGGACACTCGGATGAAGGGCGCAGACTCGGGTGAAACTGAAGTCATAGCAGAATTCTCTGACATATTTCCAGAAGAGATACCTGGAATGCCTCCAGATCGAGAAATTGAGTTCAGTATTGACACATTTTTGGATACTCGCCCAATATCAAAAGCTTCGTATCGGATGGCTCCTATCGAATTAAAATAACTGAAGTCACAATTACAAGAGTTACTCGACCATGGCTACATTTGCCCCAGTGTTTCACCTTGGGGGGCTCCAGTGCTATTTATGAAAAAAATACGGCACAATGCGTCTTTGCATAGATTATCGGGAATTGAACAAAGTGACAGTCCGGAACTAGTATCCTCTACCGAGAATCGATGATCTATTTAACCAGCTCTAAGGTGCAACAGTATTTTTTAAGATTGATCTTCGCTCATGTTATCACTAATTGAAGATTAAACTAGAGGATGTCTCGAAGTTGGCATTTTGTACGAGATATGGACACTATGTGTTTTTGGTTACGCCTTTTGGTTTGACCAATGCTCTAGCGACTTTCATAGATATCATGAACCGAGTATTTCGACCCTTCTTAGACAAGTTCATCATCATATTCATCGATGATATCTTAATCTACACAAGAGATAGAGAAACTCACGTTGGACATTTAAGGACCGTACTGCAGACACTTTGTAAACATCAGTTATATGCGAAGTTAAGCAAGTGCGAGTTCTGGATGAGCAACGTGTCTTTCCTTAGGCATGTTATTTTAGCAGATGGTGTATCAGTTGACCCAAAGAAAATAGAGGCAGTGGTGGACTGAAAATAGCCCACATCGGCTAGTGAGATCAGAAGTTTCCTTGGCTTGGTTGGGTACTATCGGAGATTTATAAAGAACTTCGCGAAGATTGTGTCGCCTCTGACTCGCTTCACCCAAAAGGGAGTAGTACTCAAGTGGACAGACGACTATGAGAGAAGTTTCCAAGAACTGAAGCATCGGCTTATCTCAATTCCAATTCTTACTCTTCCAGATGGACCTGAGGGATTTCAGATATACAACGATGCATCTCGGCTCGGATTGGGATGTGTTCTAATGCAGCATAGAAAAGTAATTATGTATGCCTCAAGGTAGCTGAAGCAGCACGAAAAGAATTACCCGACTCATAATTTGGAACTTGCAATAATTGTGTTCGTGTTAAAATTGTGGCGACACTATCTTTATGGAGTGTCCTACAAGATCTTCACGGATCATAAGAGCCTTAAGTACATATTCACGAAAAAGGAATTAAACTTGAGACAAAGGCGATGGCTGAAATTGATAAAGGATTATGACTTGATAATTGCTTATATGCCCAGGAAAGGGAACTTTGTCGCAGATGCATTAACTCAAAAATTAGTCGAATTTCTATATGTGTCAAATAGGCTACTTCGAGAGTTAGAAGAAATGGACATCGAGTACAGAGTCCAAAATTAGGGGCCACAGCTGGCTCAACTGCAGTTGGATCCGAGCTTGCGAGAAAAGATAAAGTCCGCACAAAAGGATAACTTATTCCTGCAAAAGATACATGAGTTGATTTTAGTAGGGAAGGCAACCGTTTCGTAGAACACGAGGATGAAATATTGTGTCTTAAAGGCAAAATATGTGTACCTAAGGATGATGAAGTCAGGAAGAAAATACTGACTGAGGCTCATTATCCTAAGTATACCTTGCATCCGGGATGCACAAAAATATACAAGAATCTATGCACAATATTTTGGTGGCATGGCAAGAAAAGGGATGTGGCATTGTTCATTTCACGGTGTTTGGATTGTCAACGTGTGAAAGCAGAACACCAGCGACCCGGCGGAGAGTTGCAGAACCTCACTATTCCGGAATGGAAGTGGGAGAACATCTCAATGGATTTTATAGTGGACTTACCAAAGACGCAAAAGAAAAATAATGCGATTTAGGTCATCGTGGATAGACTGACCAAGTTGGCTCATTTTATAGTAATAAAAAATACATGGAGCGCTGACCGTTTGGCTCAAATTTACTTACATCAGATTATCAGGTTATATATAGTATCAGTCTCATTTGTGTCGGATAGGGATGGACAGTTCTTGTCTTCTTTCTGGAATAGCCTTCAGGCGACAATGGGCACCAAATTGTATTTCATCTCGGCGTACCATCCACAGACTGATCGACAGACCGAGAGAGTAAACCAAATCCTTGAAGATATGTTGCGACTGTGGGTGCTGGATTTGAAGGAAAATTGGGATACCTATCAATCGTTGGCAGAGTTTTCTTATAACAACAATTATCAAGCGAGTATTCAGGTGGCCCCGTATGAGGCACTTTATGGATGCAAGTGTCGATCGCCGATATGTTGGGAGGAAGTCGGCGAACGGCAAGTGCTCGGACCAGAAATTATTGAACATATCGTCGAAAAAGTTTGCATGGTACGAGAGAATCTTTGAGTCACTCAAAGCCGTTAGAAAAGTTACACGGATGTACATCGACGACCATTGGAATTCATTGAGGGTGATCATGTGTTCCTAAAGGTGACACCTATGCGAGGCATGATGCAGTTCGACGTCAAGGGGAAGCTGAGTCACGATTTATTGGACCCTTCGAGATTCTAGAGAGTGTGGAGCCAGTGGTTTATCGACTTGCACTACCTCCGGCTTTAGCGGAAGTTCACAATATCTTCCATATTTCCCAACTAAGAAGATACGTGCATGACCAGAGTCACTTAATGAACTTCGATCAGCTTGAGCTGAGTGTCGACCTATCTTACTCACAAGAACCTGTTCAGATCCTGGACAGGAAAGATAAGACCTTGAGGAATCGATCAGTGACTTTATTTCGTGTATTATGGCAGAATCATGCAGTCAAAAAATTGACGTGGGAACTCGAGGAAGAGATGCGAAAGCAGTACCCTTCCTTATTTGATAACCTAGAGGTAGAACCTATGTTTCAAGTATCGAGGACAAAACTTTTATTTAGAAGTATATTATGTAGTGCTCCGCTCCTGGCGGTTCACTGTATCAGGCTTATGGCTCGATTGACTCGGTCGAAATTGAGTATGGAAAAACTTTACGGTGGAATCAATCACGGACAATGCAATGAACCCTTCTAATTGATGGATCGGCTTATATTGGAATGAGTCCAATAGTTTTTGTTGGATTTTTTGTTGGCTTTCTTGGGTTTTTGCTGCTTGATTTTGATGAATGCGTTTTCGTGATTGGTTTTCGATTATTGATTGTTTAGCCCATTTTTATCGATTGCATGCACTCATTCTAGAGAACTCTGAGAGAAAGGGAGATGGTAGTCTAACCAAATATTGGTGTCAATGCAGATAGACGCGTGACCGAAGCTTGAGCGAGCAAGCATCCTTTTCTCTCAGCATTCTCTATTTGGTGGGCGGTTCTTTCCCTTTCTTCTCTACTCCTTCATTCCAATAATCAATAAGTTCTCTTATAACCTTGCTAAGTCTAATGATCGATAAAGCCAGTAATGCCACAAGTTAATACCACTGTTGCATCTTATGCAACGCAAGTAGAGAACACTATTTCATTATCATTATATGCTATGTTGTAAACAATCAATAAAGATAGTCTGGTACGGACTGTTCAAGTCCCCAGAAAGAAAAGAAAGAAAAGAAAGTATGGAATGTATAAGTTCCCAAGCGAGAAAAGTATGGACTAAGAAGTCCCCATCGAGAATAATGTTGGGTGTGAATGTTTCATTACTTTACCATGCAATGTGTTTATAACTTAGTCATTTATGCATTTGCATGGTCATGGACAACTTATGCACAAGGTAGTAAGTTTTCTCGATCTGGACTAGTTGCACCGGAGACTGCTTCATCCTAGGGAGAAATATTCGGACGTGCTACAGGCACGAGGTATTGCGGGATCCTCAGAGGAGGCTAGCTACCTTCCTGAGGAGGTGCACTGCGTACCGTGGTAAAAGTCCTATATGGTAAAACAACACCAATGACCCTAAGAGAGAGTTGCATACTAATGTTGTCTTATGCAGGGGCGGTAAAAAAAATCATGTACTTCATACATGAACAGCCATTGGCTGAGGTAAGATTACATATGCTACAAAGATTATATGTTTCACTGCTTAAACTATTGCATATTGAAATATTGTCTATTAGACTGTTGCCTATAAACTGATGCTTATAAACTGTTGCCTATTAAACTGCTGCTTTAATTCAGAAGTGTTGGTTTAGGTGAGTGGGCCAGTTCTGCTCACCAGTACAAGTTAAGTACTGACCCACGTCTCTATGGGCAACCCATGTGACCAGGGTACCCCGGGCGCTCAAGGGAGATAAAGCTTTCGTTGCAGTCTTTTCAAGCTTCTTCCTATTTTCAAAGTATTCCAAAAAATTTAGTTGCTTCTTTCAAGTTTCCAAGAATGTAATAAAGGGGCATAATATATGGGATAAGAATATTATTTTATGTCAGCCTATTAGTCTTTTCTTTTATGCAAAAACTATGTAAGCCGTTCAGGCATTTCCATTTCAACACTGAGAAAATTGTACTCCGTTGCAATGAATCAATAAAGCAATTTTCTTCTTCCTATACAAATGTGTGTTTCATAATCTACTGTTGTGTCGTGGAACTGTTTACAAAAGATTTTGACACATGTGCACGTTCTTGCCTTGTACAAGTGCAATCCCAGACTTGTACAACATCACGTCCAACGAGGACGAACGGTTCTGCAGAACCGGGTCGTGACAGATAGCCCATAGTCTAGTAATCATTCTTCTCGTCAAATGATCTACACAAGTCTACAAGTCTAAGTGCAAATCTATGATTAATCAATTCTATCAACCATCCATGTATCTATACTATATCAATAGTATCAATCCATAAAGGAACCTATGAATTTAATACCAAGTCGTTCGTAGTTAAGACTAAGATGTGTAAATTTTAAGACATCCCCATTAAGTACAAGTCTTTCATGCATGCTCTAGTATCTATGCTAGAGGAGCTCGGGTAGTGAGTTTTGGGGGATCAGGAGGAGTTAAGCAAGGAGGATGAGGAAGAGAGTCACATTGAGGGGATGATCTCAATGGCGATGGGGGTCGTGACCGAGCATTTGACTACAAAGGCGGTGGAGGCTAGGTGGTTACCCGATGGAGAGGAAGGGATCGACAATGATCGACTGGATGGATCTAGGCTGTGGCTTGCCCGATGGTGGGGAGGTCCAGATGGTCGGATCCACGCATGAAGGATGACGGGAATCTGATGGATGGTCGGGGCATCAGGGATAGGGTCTGCTGATATTGGAGGCGAGCGAGATGATGATCGTTGAAGTGAGTCGCCTTGCTTGGGAAGGTGCAATGCGGCGAGAAGGAAATAAGAGAGGCGTCAAGGATCGGGAAGGAGTTGCAGTCGACTGGTTCAGTCGGCGAGGTGAATGGGACTCAAGCGAGGTGCTCTGGTGATGACTTTTGAGGAGAATACAATCGTCTCTGGCACACACAAAAAAAGAAAAAAAAAGAGTAGTAGTCAGTGTTGCTTGATCGGCTTCTCTATGTCGACAGTGAAGTAGTCTACAAAAACTGCTTCTGGTTGGTAGGGAAGGAGGCAATATGGATGGATGATGGCGGATATGATAGCGGCCCGATGCACTAGCACGACAGTGGTAGCGAACAGGTTGGTGGAGATAATGGTAACAGTTTGCATTAGTCTTCTGTGGCTCTGTAAGCTGCTCAACCTAGTCTAGAATAGGAGACCTGCCCCTGTTCTGATGTTATTGATACCAGTTGATGTTGTCGACGTGTTCTTCTTGTTGTTGATGTTGATCTCCTTCTTCTTGTTGTATTGTTGTTGATACGGTTGATATTGTTCTTGGTGTTGGGAAGTCTTTTGGGGAACATAGGGGTTAGTTAGGGGGAATTGAAAGTACCAGGGAGGATGGTGCATGCAAGGATAAATGAGCAAAGGATTGCTGATATGTGAACTAGTAGAGAGAGAGTTGTGAGAAAGAAGAGTTGGTTTATAGAAGAAAGAGTATTATGTTATAGGTTTATAGGTGAGGAGCAAGATTTCTATGTGCAGACAGGGAGAGGCGGTGTTGGTACATATTTTGTCGGGTTCAGCAGGCTGCAGAGAAGAAAGGAGGAGATTGTTGGCTCTAAGGGATCACACAACCGAGTATCACAAACTCTCGTGGAAGGCAAAGGAGAAATATGAATTTATTGGTATTGATAGTGCTTGTTACAACTCACAAAAAAAGAGTTACAATTAGACTACTTAAATAGGTGAAAGCAAATAACTAATATGCCCTAAAGTTACTCCATACTTGGGACTACAATGTAGGATCTAGACCTACTCTCAAGGGTACCACTTCAATTACTAATAAGGACTTGGTCCTTAGTGAGAATAGGTCACATGGCTAGAGTTATTTCCTGATTATTGCTCACATGCTCCCCCCTAATCTGGACTTCACTCTGAGAGATCATTGACTCCCTTAATCTAGATTTGATCAAGGTTGATAACTCCAAACACTTGCTGCATCTCAGCGAATTTTACTTTGGCGAGAGCCTTCATGAGAATGTCGGCACGTTGCTTTTCAGTGCTCACGAACTCCACCTTTATCTTCCCTCTTTCAACACACTCGCGAATGAAATGGAAGCGAGTATCAATGTGCTTACTGCGCCCATAAAACACTGAATTCTTCATCAGCACAATTGCAGGCTTATTGTCGACATAGAGCGTGACTGGCTTAGGTTCGCGGCCAGTCATTTCACTAACTAGATTCCTCAGCCACAAATCTTGACACGTTGCAGCCGTTGCCGCCATGAACTCAGCTTCGCAGGAGGACAACGCGATAGTTTTTTGCTTCTGAGACGCCCAAGTGATTAGGTTCTTGTTGAGGTAGAATGCCATTCCGCTGGTGCTCCTCCTGTCGTCGATATCTCCGGCTAGGTTGCTATCGGTGAATCCGTGCAGTTCATCTTCACCATGTCCTCTTCCATACATGAGTCCATACTCAAGTGTTCCCTTCACATATCTGAGGATCTGTTTCACAGCCTGGTGATGCATGGTCGTTGGCTTCTCCATGTACCTACTCACCATTCCGACAACATAACAAAGGTCCGGGCGAGTATGAGTTAAGTACCTGAGACAACCAATGATTCGCCTATATTGCGTCGGATCAACTGGTGTTCCTTCAAGGTTCTTGCTGAGTTGCAGTTTAGTTTCTATGGGATACCTGGTTGGATTGCAATCTCCCATTCCAAACTGCTGCAAAACTCTTTTCGCATATGCTGATTACTTCAGTATAATGCGATCACCCTGTTGGTCTACCTCTATACCAAGGTAGTAAGAGAGTAACCCAAGATCACTCATCTCAAATTTTTGCATCATCTGCTGCTTGTAAACCTTTACTGTAGTTGCTCTAGTGCCTGTGACCATTAAGTCATCAACGTACACTCCGACAATGAGTGCACCCTCTATATTGATCCTTGTGTATACAGCATGCTCTTGAGTGCATCTGATGAATCCCAGCTCCTTTAAGCAGCTGTCCAGGCGTGTGTTCCAGGCCCTCGGTGCTTGTCGCAAGCCATAGAGAACCTTGGACAGCCTATACACCTTGTGCTCCAGGTTCTTGACGACGAAGCCTTCAGGTTAAGCTACATATACCTCCTCTTTGAGGTCACCATTCAGAAACGCAGATTTAACGTCCAAATGGTGAACCTCCCATCCGTGCTGGGCTGCGAGGGCAATGATCAAGCGAACTGTGTCGAGTCTGGCAACTGGAGCAAATACTTCATCAAAATCAACTCCATGTTGCTGGACGTAGCCCTTTGCCACAAGTCTTGCTTTGTGCTTGAGGATCTTGCCTTTACTGTCTCTCTTCACCTTGTATACCCATTTTAAACCGATAGATTTGTGCCCAGATGGTAACTCAGTAAGCACCCAAGTCCCATTCTTCTCGATGGCTTCAACCTCCTTCTTCATAGCTTCCCGCCATTCATGTTCAAGTGTAGCAACTTGAAAATTTGTCGGTTCTTCAGCCGACAAAAACAACATCTCTGGATCAAGAGAGGTCTCCTCAGTTTCAGCATATATGTCAACAATTGAGCGGTATCTCCTTGGCTCATTCGAGTCTATCGTCGGTGTGGGTGAGCCGCTCGAAGTTGTGGCCGCAGCTTATGGTGTAGTAGGCTCCCTTGATGCCATTGCCGCTCCGTGCGTCATAGGTGTTGTCGTATCTCCTATGCCCTCCGGCGTGTGCATAGCTGCGCCTACTGCTCTCTGTGGAGTGATCACTGTCTCGATAACAGGATCTTCGACTGAGAGTTCTACCCAGCCTTGTGGTTCGGTACCATCACCATTGTTCTAATCCCATCTCCTTTCTTCCTCGAACACAACATCCCTGCTCACATGGATCTGACTACGTTGAGGATTATAGAGACGGTGTGCTTTGCAGCCCTCTTCCACGCCTAGGTACACCAATGGCGTGCTTCAGTCATCAAGTTTCTTATGATGAGGACCTGCAGTCTTCATGTGTGCGACACATCCAAACATCCTTAAGTGTTCGAGGTTTGGTTTCTTACCAGTCCAGGCTTCATACGCCGTGAGCGCACTGAGAGCTGTAGTTGGCAACCGGTTGAGCAGGTACACGGCATGTCTGACCGCCTCGCCCCACTTGCTTCCAGGAATATGCATGCTCTTGAGCAAGCTCCTTGTCGTAGCCATCACGGTGCGATTTCGACGCTCTACTACGCCGTTTTGTTGTGGTGTATATGGTGCGGTGAGGTGTCGTTGTATGCCTTCGCCTTCACAGAAGCTTGTGAATTCCTTGGACAGGAACTCACCTCCTCGATCAGTTCTTAGTGTCTTTATCTTGCTGTCACATTCATTCTCCACAAGAGACTTGAATTTCTTGAAAGCATTAAAGGCATCACTCTTTCTTTGAGCATATACACCCATATCATGCGACTGAAGTCATCAACAAGTAGAAGAAAGTACTTGTTACCAGCAAGTGTAGCGGGTGTAATCGGGCCGCAAATGTCAGCGTGCACAAGTTGCAGTGGCCTCTCAGCTCTGAAGCTTGCCTGCAGAGGGAACGGTAGTCGTGCTTGTTTGGCGATGAGGCACCCTTCACAGAGCTGGTTTGGATGAGAAATCTTCGGCAGCCCGGTGGCCATTCCCTTCTCTGCCATCATCTTGAGTGCGAAGAAATTCACGTGCCCGAGCCTTGCGTGCCACAACCAGGCTGGTTCTTGTACGTTGGCCATTAGACATATTTGCCTGCAAGATTCAAGAACTATCTTGTACAAGCGGTTAGGTGATCTCCTCACCTTCATCAGTAGAATGCCGTTCCTGTCGTACACCCTCAAGTAGGAACCGACAATCTCCACCTTGCTTCTATCTTCTGTTAATCGACCAAGGCTCAATATATTACTTCTTAAACTTGGAATGAAGTATACCTCCGACAGAAGACGTTATTCACCATTCTTGCATTGGAACATGATTGATCCCTGCCCTCAATCTGCACGGTTGAGCCATCACCGAACTTGACACGGCCGGTGATGTCCTGATCAAGGTCCTTGAACTTTCCTCGGTGGCCCGTCATGTGGTTGCTAGCGCCGTTGTCGAGGTACCACACATCGGTGTCGGCATGCGCTTCTCCAGCACCTCGCAAGTCTGGTACTATCTTCTCTTCATTGAGCATGACGAGGTCAAGCGTCTCCTCCTGAGTCTCTCCCAGCAGCAATGCGGCCTCCTCGTCTTGCGCTCGTGCGAGGTTCGCCTCCTCATCACGATGTTTGTTGCGACACTCCGACGCATAGCGCCCATAGTTTTGACAATTGAAGCACTTAATTTTTGATTTGTCATGGTTGGAGCTTGAACCGCGAGTCCTCTCACCCTCCTGGTGTTGCACTATTTGGCCGCCACGACCACCCCTGCCGCGCCAGCAGCCACGTCCACGGGGCTTGCCACTGTCCCGGTCGTCGCTAGAGTGCCCTTTTCTATTCGACGACAAATCAGCGCCGCCTTTCTTCGATCGCGCCTGCCACTCAGCGTGAGTAAGCAGGAGTTGTCCGTTGTTGCTATCGCCTCGACAACGTATACGTTCTTCGTACGCTTTGAGGCGGCCAATCACTTCCTCGACCGGCATGGTCTCCACATCCACAAACTGCTCGATCGCAGCAACGACTTGCAGGTACTTGTCTGGGACGAAGACGAGCAACTTATTGACGATGACAACGTCCTCCATCTTGTCTCCCAATCCACGAATCTTGTTTGCGAGGGTAATCAATTTTCTTGCAAACTCATCGATGGAATTTGTTCCCTTCATACGCAAAACCTCGAACTCACTCTTCAAGGTTTGAATCCTTGCCTTCTTCACCCGATCTGCGCCGAGGTACATTGTCTTCAGGCTTTCCTAAGCTTCCTTAGCTGTTTTGTGCTTGGCCAGCTGGAGTAGGATCTCCTCGGGGACAACTTGAAAAATGCACGCCAACGCCATCTTGTCTCTCTTCTTTTCTACGACCACCCCGGCCGCGGGTTCAATGGCGTCCCAGACGCCTTGAGCCTCCATGAAGACCTCCATCTTGATCGCCCAAGTGGAGTAGTTGACAGATGTCAGCATCGGGTAGTGCAAGGTTATGCTTCCCTCCTTTATTGTTGGCGCCGTCGAGTGCTCGACGATTGACATCTTGTTGAGTCGATGGTACTTTGGCTTACACTTGGCTCTGATACCAGATGTTAGCTCTAAGGGATTGCACAACCGAGTATCACAAACTCTCGTGGAAGGCAAAGGAGAAATATGAATTTATTGGTATTGATAGTGCTTGTTACAACTCACAAAAAAAGAGTTACAATTAGACTACTTAAATAGGTGAAAGCAAATAACTAATATGCCCTAAAGTTACTCCATACTTGGGGCTACAATGTAGGATCTAGACCTACTCTCAAGGGTACCACTTCAATTACTAATAAGGACTTGGTCCTTAGTGAGAATAGGCACATGGCTAGAGTTATTTCCTGATTATTGCTCACAGAGATGGGGGTGTGTAAGGAGTTTCTTACATAGAAATGGAATCATGCACAAAATTTGTACAAAGGTATTTAGGTTTTAATAAAAAAGATGATTGGGTGGTAGTAGGGGAAGAGGTAACTATTGTAGGGGGTGGATAAATAGTAATAATAGTTAATAAGGTATTAATTAGGAATAACCATTAGTCAATTATGGAGTTGCTAATTAGAATAATTATTAATTGATAATCATTAGAAATAAAATTAATGAGCAATTAGCAATTATGAAAATTAGTTTAATAAAAAGGAATTTATAGATAGATAGATAGATAGATAGATAAGATAGATAGATAGATAGATATACAAAAATAAAATGTAGATAATATATAAATTTAATTCATTTAGGAAGTTATAATAATAAAATGAGACTTCTATTCATAATAACTGTAATAATAATAACATAATTTAATAACAATAATAACAACAATACATATGGCACCTGAAAACTCAGGGGAGCAACCCCCACTCTCCTCGACTTAGGATGGGTCTTCCTCTATCAATAATATAGTAGCAGCCATCTTTTCGACATGACTACAATAGTCATCAGTCGGTATCTTTCGATAGGAGCAGATTTGATCCAATTTGTCAGTTAAGTCGAGTCAGTTATAGTTTTTAGTTTTTTTAATTTGTAAGTTGTATATGTTTCCCTTTAGTTAACATGTTCAACTTGAAGAAAAGTGTAGAAATACAGAGGCCAACAGGTATATCATTTGTATAACCAGTTGGAAAAAGAGAAAGCGCTTTTTCTCTTTTTGACATTTGGAGTCCAAGGTAGAACCCATGGAAGATTTATTACTTAGAAATTAAGTTACACATATACCAAATATTAAATTTGATTAGATTAATTATCATTTTCTAGGATCATTTTAGTATTTATATTGTAATTATACAAGTTATAAATATATGTAAATCCCTAACAGGGTATATATGTTGGTTTCCTTCACATTTTCAATATTTTTATTGTACTTACTCTTCTACTCTCTTCCATCTCAATGCTCTATACCATGAATTCCTATAATTTACATAACCAATATCAATATAGTAATATTAGTAGTAATATTACATAACTATTAAAAACAAACATAAAATATATATTGGAAACATAAGTAAGCGACCTTAAACAAGACTCGTAACATATGACATCAATACTACTTCTATGAACTACGGTATACTCCAAATCCCGCTATACAGTCACGATTGTACCTAGATAAGAGGGTATATACTATAATACAAGTCTCATATGGTCTTACAAAATATAGCCCCTCCTCCTTCGCTCATTTCGTGAGGTACGCGATGTGTTTTATGTATCTCAGTTGCATATGTATGTATCGGATCCGAGCTTCTTCCTCGACCATTCATAGCTAGTCGTTGGTAGCGACTTGTCATATTAGGAGAACCCTGTATTTATTTTGGATCGGAGAGAGAAGGTTCTCAAGAACCGAACTATTATCCTTGTCTGTGTTGCTTGGGAGCCATTACTCATCGGGAAAGTTGACATAGGAGCATGAAGACGATATTAGAGCCAGTTACCCACACTTATTCTACTCTAGAGATATATTCCTTTCTTGTGCCTCTAAATCCAAATTATCCCATATTTGACAGATATGTATGGATGTTTGTTTTTTTTACTGTGTAATTTCCATATACATGTTGATTGTATTATGATCATCTGGATTGTTCTAGTTTAGCCTTAGTTGAAATTCTGAGAATGAAATTTTGACAAGGAGGGTAGTATTTTCACTCCCTATTTTTGATATTTGTATTTATATGGGTATTTATTTTGTTATTTCTTATCTCATCTTTTTCATGCATCTTATATTGATACGATGTCATGTACTTGTATTGCTAGTGCTTGTATCCGATATTAGACCTATGTATCTTGATAATTGATTTCTTTTTAATCTTTAGGGCCTTACGGACGGGTCGCACGTCAGGCGATCGACGGGTCTAAATTCTTGTTTAAATAATATAATTATTTGAGACTATACTATAAACCTAGATAGACCTTTGGCATTGGCGTGGACTCATACTAGGCCTTGTATTCCATCCTGACAATATACCATTGGTATACCACCTGGGTACAGTTGGCACAATCAATAGTCGCTAACTTGGTTGACTTTGTCCATTGGTTAGTTGGTTTTTCATTGAAAGGTTGTGATTGAAGGGGGCTTAGGATTAGTGACATGGCGGCATATATATGTCACGCCCCAGCCCCAAAATACGTAGGACTAGGAATACGTAAGCATGCCAGCCGTATATATATGGCAACTCCAATATATAGAAACCATAACACATACGTACGCTGTATTATGAATAACAATTCACAAATGGTATAGAATTATGTCATAAGTCACAGGGCATAACTAGATCCCATCCACAGAATCAAATAACCAACCAACTATATAACTGAATCAAGTATAAAATGCTTGATAAGAACAAGTAGTTGGGTGGAGACAAATCCACTACCAATCTAGAATATAAGAGGAACAAAAATAAGTACATCTAATGAACAATGAGACTCGAAGAGAGACCTTCTCGAAAGAGATTGGAGTAGCTAGTCCTGATCCGTGCTCCTGCAAATAGTCATGATTGTCTACACCTGGAAAGGGACCAGGTCCTCAGAGGGACGTAACAAGATACATAGAAGCATGCTAATTGAATACAGTAAAACATGCATAATAGAAAGAAAATATATAAGTACGTTGTACTAGATAATCTATATGAAAATGCATAGTGAGGACAACCTTTCGACGTATGGGTAGGTGTAGGATACTCTATCTATCTATCTCACAACTCACACACACGTCCATGAACATCATCAGCCGTCATACCGCGAGGGTAGCGACCATCGTGACACCATCAGCCGACATACCGCGAGGGTAGCGACCATCGCGACCATCGCGACACAACTCCCGTAATGCATGCTAGTTACTACGGTTTACCAGAGTGGGTAGCCCATACGCCTACTGATTGTCCTCCCCTCCCATGATACTATATGTCAAGTGTGCGTCAACATATATATAGTATATAATTATGACTGAAAGAAAATATATATATAATGAATATATAAAAATATGATAAGCATGCAAAGTACTATAAACAATTTGGCAAGGTTTCTTGCCTGGCAAGAAAGCTGCGAAGTGTAAGCGTCCAAACATCAAGCACAAGGGATCAGAACTATGGCATCAGGATGAACGTCTCCGGATGCTGAAATAAACATCACCAATGTTCCCAGAATAAGCGAGATGGCTAGAAAATACTACTCTTTCATCCAATTTGGACACAGGGGAAAACGGTAATTTCATGTCAAAGCGGGATCCACATGTGGCCCACTTCATACCGAAAAGCGTGCCAGAGGTAAATTCGCCCTTCAAGTCAAACCGTGGGGCCCGCGCATAGGCGGCTTGGTCAACTATCTCAGAATCGCGTGAAACCTGGGTCACAGGACCAGCGTGATACCACAAATCCAATGGCGCGAGTTTCGTCACATTCTGACGAGCGTACACAAAGTGGGGTGGTGTTTTGCAAAAGTCACGATACGAAAACTTTTTACGGATACGGGTTGATTTCGACGCGCACGCACGTCCGAATCAACTTCCGTGAAAGCCCACACGTCAGGATATACCATACGCACCTTTCGGTGCATTTGGTATGCGACAAGGCGGTCCCGTTTGGCGGGGCGCGCTCTATATCACAAAATCTAAATTTTAAATTACCAAGTTTTTTGTCGTTTTGGAGGCCAAATAATTTAACAATTAAAGCAAAATAATAAAAGTAAAAGAACAAAAATATTCTCATTTATATAAAGAAGAAAACCCTTCAATTAGATTTTAAAAATATTAAACAGGTTGGTGACAAATTAGGCATGAACATGGGGGTTTGGTGTTGAAATTATGGACTATTTTTGGTCAGTTTTTTGGCCAACTTTCGGTCAATTTTTCGACCAATCCAGGGCACGAAAACTCGTCCCGCTTGAATGAAATTCATAGAGGGTTAGGTTGTGAACGTACACGGATAAACCGCTCGAGAAAACGACGAGAGATGAGAGAGATATTATACCGTGAAGTAGGGATGCTGCTGCCTGTGTTGTTGCTGCATTCCGCACGCCGGCGAGGGTGGACGGTTGTGCGGTCGGAGCCGGCGCGGCTGCAGTTGGTCGGCGGCGACGCGGCAGGCTGCGGTGTCGGGTGGAGGAGGAGGGAAATGAGGGTTAGGGTTAGGGTTTGGTTTACTTTTATACATATATATATATATAGAGAGAGAGAGGGAGAGAGAGAGAGAGAGGTCTGGGAGGGAGTCGGGTCCGCGGGGGGGGGGGGGGGAGTAGTTGATGCTGGGGTAGGAATTAGGTTAGTTAGTTTTGGTTAGGGTTAGTTAGTTTTGGTTAGGGTTAATTAGTTTAGGTTTTTCTTTTGTTTTCTTTTTCTTTTTCTTTTTCTTTTTAATTCTATTATCATTATCATTATTACTATTACTACTATTACTATTATTATTATTATTATTATTATTATTATTACTACTACTACTACTACTACTACTACTACTACTACTACTACTACTACTACTAATATTATTATTATTATTATTATTATTATTATTATTATTATTACTACTATTACTATTATTATTATTATTACTATTTATTATTATTATTATTATTATTATTATTATTATTACCATTATTATTATTATTATTATTACCTATTGCTTATTATTATTATTATTAACTATATATTTATTAACATATATATATTTACATATATAGATGAGAATTTAAAATTTTAGGGGGTTTACAATATATGGCTCCAACTCATCCTCCTTCTCTCTCTCTCTCTCTCTCTCTCTCTCTCTCTCTCTCTCTCTCTCTAATCCCTCGTTCCTTCTTTTTTCTCTCTCTCTCTCTTCTTCTTCTTCTTCTTCTTCATTTTCTACTTCTTTTCTTCTTGGACCTAGATCCAGGAGCTGAGCCTAGGAGCAGCCTTGAAGCTTGTGTTGTGGTTTCTCAACCCACATAGAAGGAGTAGAAGACATTAGGCTTTGAGCTTGGAGTTGAGGCAAGTGCATCTTGCTTGGTTAAAAAAAATGGGTTTTCATGTATTTGCATTCTTTTAAATTTATGTTGCTTAGTTTTATATGTCCCTTCATTGTTCTTCTGTAATACATGTTGAGTATTGAGTTGTGGTGTTTAATTTTTGGGTTGTGGTTGTGTCATTGGATTGATTTAGGATAACTTAGGAAAATTAGGGTGGGTACTTGTCACGTCCCAGTACTAAAATATCGAGACAGACATGGCCAGCTATGTAATGACTCTCTCCGCTAGCGCAGAGAGCCGATTCAAATGGTGCAACTGCGATGACCCATCTCGTCTTGCTCTACGAGATGACTCGTTTAATGCAAAGACATTCAGAGTTGGCTCTTCAAAAAGGAGTTCAGACTTAGACTTTCAAAGGTGTGCTCGGAGTCTCGCTCGGCCGATGCGATTCATTGTTAAGGTATGTGGCTCTGATAAACCTATCTTTGCTTAGTCTGCATACCTAAATAATACAGACGATACTTGCTAAGTCGCTAGGCGATAACCCTTGCATGCTAATAAAGGAAGTGAACCAACCTAGCTAAGGAAATAATCCCACTCGTTATCTGTTTGCGTATAATGTCACGCCCCGATCTCCCGCAGGCTAAATTGGTCATTTCCGCTAGGCGAGAATCACCTCGCCAGCGCTCCCGCGTTACGATCGCTTTGACCCATCCGGTCATGATGTCGCACGAGCATGAGCCACGCCCATGCAAGGTCGTGGTTCATTGGCTGGCGGTAAGAGTTCTAAGCCACAGAGTCGCACAGATTGTCCGAGTGCAGCAGAATCATAAATGCATAGGCAATTTGGTAACAAGTTCACTGAGTCGACAATATAGCAGAAGTATTGTATAACACAAGTAGAAGTAAAGCAACTCTTTTATTGATATAAACAAGTGTTACAGGCGGTGTATAGCCGAGCTTACAAGTCGCTCAAGTCTCTATCTCTGAAACAATAAAAGCATGCCAAGTGGCTACAATTATGGAATAATTGTACAGAAGAATGTTCAGGCAATGTTCAGATGATGTTCCAACATTATGTCTTGTATATGTGCTTCAGTTCTGGATGCAACATTACTTCGGAGTGATCTCCATGCCTTAGCATGCACGAAGGGGGCATCCGCACCGAACAAGGTTCTCCCGCACCTTGCAAACGATATAGTAGGTTATCAGTACGTTGAATGCACTGGTGGGGAGGCTACTCGCCCGCTCGACAAATCCAAATACATATATAGGTTCTGTGCACCAACTATTATGTTGTCTTTCTAGTTGCCTTAGGATCAATTTTATGCAAAGATTGAATAGCCTAACTCGTGTGGCAGTGTGCCGTGCGACATGAGAGAAAACACGGCGAGACTACTAACTTACCATTTGTCCTTCCCTGTCCAAGGCAAACATTGTTAATTCAAGCACGAGCAGCATATATGAAAACCAAGGCAATAACATATACAAACACGAGAGTCATTATATCATAATCGTTCAGGCGTTCAGTTATTCTTTGATACAATGAAATGACTCGCACGCGGATAGCCGCTAAGCGAGGATGACTTATCTATATGAACGTTTGTCGCTGGCATAGCCATAAAGGATGTGTTATAGTATTTGAACAAGGATGGTATGCAACGAAGCACGTGAGGCGCTACACGCCATCCTGTCCGTACATGAGACTATCGTGAAGTTCCATCCAGATCGGATCGGCCCCGGTGCCCCGGAAACCGTCTGTAGAACCTAATGACCTTGTTTCCAAGTTGTCCGCGACATGCAGGTCAGGGTCTTTTCCAATTCCATAACTTGATATGATAATCCATTATTCTTGTTCTGAACCGAGCGTTTGCTCCACGAGCTAGGATTCGTTCTTGGATTCATTAACATGATTCTCGTTCAGAGGTAACTTGATGTGATTATCATTCAGTTGCAACGTGACAGGATTCTCGTTCAATATTCATTTGCCTTGATGCATGCCCCTGGTTCGGGGATTGCCTTAGCGACCCAATGGTCCCGGATGCTTTCAGGTTCATTCATGCACGGAACGACTACTTAGTAGTCTTCCGGGGGTTTGGATGAAAATAAGGCAACATACAAGCAGACAAGCATGCATTTGTATAAACACAAGCATTCACGTTAGCTCGGGCCCGAAGGTAAGCCGAGGGGTGAAACCGCAAAGGGACTTTATACCGAGCGACAGGATCTAGGGTAGCATACGAGGGTTTAAATATAAGCAATATTTTATTTCTATGTTCTAGCACAAGCAATACAAGTTGGGATTATTCCCTTAGCTAGGTGCGTTAGATTTTTATTAGCATGCAGGGGGTGATTCACCTAGCGACTAGCATGTATCGTTCCATATTTTATGTGTGCTGGCTAAGCAAAGACAAGTTCACCATAGCCACCCACCTTAGCGATGATTCGCCTCGGTTGAGCGATACTCCAAGCGAGCCTCTGAAAGCCTAAGCCGGAATCCTGTAGGGACAAGTCTGGATATCCTTTGCCTCAAACAAGTATTTTTGCCTAAGCAAAGCGGGTCGGGACATTACACTTTTGCCGTTTGAATCGGCAGTCCGCTTGAACGGAACGGGGTGTTACATATAACATATAACTAAATTGGTTGTACAAAATGGATGCTCGCCTTACTATTTTAGAACTGTTCAAATAGATTTACTTATGCCATCAATCTTATTTGCATTGCTTGTTAAATAGATAATGCCACAATCGGAAGGCACGGCACAAATATGATTTACTCAGTTGAGGCAGGGAGACTATCAAAATAGTTATTCTGAGCCAAGTAATAGAAAATATGAAAAGGCTTTGGGACCGTTGGGTCGCTAAGGCAACTCCCGAACCATGAGCTGCATAATAAAATAAGTCATCAGCTCATAGAGCCCGTAATAAGTCATCAGCTCATGGAGCCCGTAATAAGTCATCAGCTCGTGGAGACCGTCATCATCTCGTAGAGCCTGTATAAAAAGTATGAGAAAGTATACTAAAGTAAAGAAGAGACTTGTATGGTCATGGACAACTTGTGTACAAGATTTAATGGTTTATGGTTCCTGCGCACAACCGCTGGTCGCATCGGGCCCGATTCGACCTAGGTGGAACCCAGATAGGCAGCTAGCATGGGGGAGTAGGGTCTTGTAGTGGGGGCTCGTTGTCCAGCACTACAAGGGGCACCGTCCCCCCTAGATTATTCCAGGGAGGTAGAATCTTGTAGCGGCTGCAAGGGGTATCGTCCACCCAAGCTATCGTACAGATGGCTCGTGGTGCCAATGATCATTTCATATAGATTAAGGGACTCGATTGCGGCAATCCGTGTGTGAGTCAATTGGCTTTGGGCAAGTAACTAATGCATGACACTCTACATGTAGGTCGTTACTTGAAACCAAGTAACGAATGCTGACACTCTGCATGTAGATCGTTAATTGAAACCAAGTAATGGATGCACGACACCTAAGTAAGTTGACAAAATGAAGGCACGGTTCACTATATCGTTCGAACGTAACATGCTTGAGGTAGAAACATGATCAAGACACTTGAGTTCGCATGTGTCTTCCCGTTTCATGATATATATATATATATATATATATATATATATATATATATATTGCTTAACTTGGTTTCATTCTTTGGGCAGGAAAGGACGAATGATAAGTTGGTAAGTCACGCCGTGTTACTTATATATTTATGCGGCACCTAATCTCTGCAACACGAGTTAGGCTTTGTATATTATGCCATAAAACTGATTCTAAGGCAAGATTAGAAAGAAAACATAATATATTGTGCACATAACTAATTCAATATATTTTGTTTTATTGAATTGGGTGAGAAGCCTCCCAACTGGTGTATTTAATGTACTAATAATCAACTAGATTGCTTCCAGGGTACGGAAGAACCTCGTTCGATGTGGAGTATCCCCTCATGTGCGCTATGGCGTGGAGCTAACTCTGGAGCCTTAGAGCATTGTGGACGAAGTTCAAGCACCATATATAGGACGTAATGTATTAGAACATCGCCGATATATCATTCCCATATTGTAAGCCGCTTGGCACGTTTAGTTGTTTCGAGAGAGAGAGAGCTTGAGCGACTTGTAATCTTGGCCTAGCGCCGCTTGTGATACCTTTCATTATTAATCAAGAACTTAGTTTTGTTTTATACTTGTGTTCATTTACTTTCCGTTGTATTGGGACTATATGTGTGACTCTGTAGCTTAGCTTTAAATCGGCCATTTCAGGTGCTTGCCATATGCGAGTGCAACTTAGGCTCGCGTCGTCCATGCGAGGACGTTCGGTCCCGCGGGACCGGGGCATGATATTTTGGTATCAGAGCATGGCTTTACGTCCTTGTACTTTGTTTCAATTTTCTCAGCTTTGAACTTCGTTCGTGGGTTATGTACAAACTCCCTCTCGTTGTCCCGTATGTTCCATACAATGAGTCTAAATATTTTAAAAGTGCATGTGGATGGTTGTCTAAACGAAATAGTTATGCGAAGGCCTTTATGATGAGATGTGTTAGACTTTATGAGATTAAACTTGTGCTCGAGTTAGCAAGTAACGTGTGAACCAGAATAACCTTACGCTAAGACTAGCGGGTTAGTGTGTGAGACTAGAATAACATTCGGACGGGATAGCTATGCACACAGCCTTTTGGCTAAGTCATGCTAAGTATCGCGCACCTAGACCCTTTGGTTCGACCAAGTTTGCGAGCAAGATTCAGATATCGTTCGGAAGAGTGTAAGTCAAACTTAGTATGAAAATCGATAGAGATGTTATCAGATTATCACTAAGGTAAATATAGTGAATCGTGCTTGAATTTTGAGGAATAGTTCGGTCAAATATTCGTGTCGATAAGTATAAATCAAAATATGGTTTTATGGATAACTATCAATAGAGGTGTATATGAGACTTAGATTATCAAGCCGACGCAAAGGGATCGTGCTCGAGTTTTAAGGAACAAATTGGCTGGATATGTTAGTGATCAATACGAACACGATTGAGAACTTATTTGGATGACTTGATCCCTGAGTGGTGTATGAGATAGCCTAGGGAACGAATAAGCGATTTGATGATAGAGTGGATTTTTGAGGATTCATAGAGTATCTTGAACCCTGAGTTATATGGATTATATTGTAAATTTTTGAACGAATCGAGGATTTCGAGGTAGCAACGAGTCTATCAGCAAGACACGAGATTGTGCAAAGTCTTAGAATGAGTGTTGTCTAGTTAGCATGAAATTCGAATGTCTTATATGAAGTTCATTCGGACGATTTGTGGATGAGTTGTACGAATCAAAAATGGTATCGATAATGTCACTACCAGATTCTGAAAACAGGGGTAATTTTGACTTTTTCCAATATTTAATATTATTGTAGTTATAATTAAATTATTGCATGATAGTATTTAATTTAATAGTTATGTGATGTGTAGTTAAATATATAATTATATGCAGTGTTAATTATTTTATTTTAGCTAACAGACTGACCTAGAAGCCAGTATACGAACACCTGTCAGGAATTTTGGAATTATGTAATTAATTGTTTTATTTATAATTTAATTTTTTGGTGATTTAATTATTGTATTTTATTTAATATTTTGCACATTGCCTTTGCTTCGATATTTGGAGCAGTATCCTGACTTTTGTCTCCCAACAAATTTCACAATCTTGCCCTAGACATGCCCGCCTTCCATTCTGCTATTTTTGTAACTCATAATTTTGCTCTCTGTGCATTATTTCTGGCCGCACAAAAATCGTCGCGGACGTTATTTTTAAATTCTTATTTTTGTATCGTTGTGCGTTCCAATCGAAAATTGGAGGCCATCTTGACCTATTTTTCGTGCGGCCCAAATTAGGAAAATATTCTGTTCTGAGTCTTCTTCAATATTGGTATTGATGACCTGACCTGATTTTGGCTCCATGTACTCCTAATTAATTGTTGAACACAACTTGCATTTATTTCTATTTAAATTGAGGATACCATTTTATCTGATTTTAAAATCCCCATTAATTCCAGTACCCTGCAAATTTAGCCCATACCCATCTTACAGCGTCCCCTGACCCTACAAAACATCGGACCCCGAATCGCCCGCCCAATTTTCGTCATTTCATGTGTTTGTGCAATTTCCCGAATTTAAGGGGGTTAAATCGCAAATTGGCATTTTGTGCCAACACCCAATTATTTTAACCAATGAGGAATCCTAAATATTTTAATTAAACCTCACCTTTATTTTCCCACATGAATTAAATTTCCTCATGTTCCATCCTAGCCACTCATTTAAGTGGGTCAAATCCTCACCCTACATCACACCCTCTCTCATCCTATTTAATATCATGTCACCCTCAAACCCTAATCCCTAGAAACCTAGAAAACAACACCCCCTCACAAGTCTCCTCCCTCCCTCCTACGTTGTAATTTTCTTCTCCTTCTTTCTTTCTTCTTCTCTTTCCTTTCTTCTTCTCCTTCTTCCTTCCTTCTTCTTCTTTAAAATTTTTCTTTCTTTTTCATTTGAAATTCAAATTAGGGAAGGGGGGAACACTGTTCACCCACCCCCTTCACCATCCGATCGGCGGCCCCTCCGATCTGGTCCGGCGGCTCTCCCCCATCTGCACCGTATACCGCCACCACCTCCATTTTCTCCATCTACCATCATCACCACCACCGGCAGCCTCTTTCCCAGGCAACCTCGCCGCTGCTCGTGCTCCTCCTCCATCCGTCCATCCATCCACTTCTCCAACTCCTCCCTGTGTACAGCGAGTCCGGCGGCTCCCTGCTGTCGAGCTCCTCCAGCCCGACCATTCCCCTGTGCTTCCGGCGGCCATCCAGTCCGCTGCCCGACAGCCCGGCGGCCAACCCAGGCGGCCAGCTTCACCGTGCTGTGGCTGCCCCTCCCTCTTCTCAACCATCCTCCCCGCGGCCTCTGAACTCCGGCCCGACCCAGCGGCCTCTCCGACCCGCTGCTGCCACCCGCACAGTCCCCATCCACGGCGGCGCTGCGACTGCACCCAGGCCGTACTCCGGCCTCTACTGCTCCGGGCTGCTGCTCCCCCTCTTCCCCTCCGGCCCGGCGACAGCTCCACCTACATCATTCACCCATTCAATCACCACCCCCTTCACCAGTGCCAACTCCGGCGGCCCTTGCTGCTGTCCGGCGGCCGGCCGACCCCCCTCACAGTAAGTTCCTCTCCTCTCCCTCTTCCCTCTTTCACTGTGAAATATATGTGTATGTGTGTGATGAAATGTGTATATGTATGATTAATTCATAATGCATATGTACAAGCAAATTAATGTGTATATAGATTAATTTGGTATAATGTAGGTATAAATGTGTATATATATACGTAAATATATATGTGTATATATATACTAAATGTATATGTATTGTAGGTAATTATTTAATGTGAATATTTGGCATATTAATCAATGTATAAGTATATTAATTATTTATTAAATTGTATAATTGAGTATGTATCAAATTAATATTTTTACGAATAGCATTTATTTAATTAATATTTAAAATACATAATGTAGAGTATATATTTTTGTATTAGTATATAAATGTATTATTGAAATTCTATTGTATACTTAATATTGTAGATATATAATGTATGTATGTATGTATGTATGTAATTATGTAATTATGTAATTTAAATTAATGTATACATGGATATGTATGGTATATATATATACATTGGGTTATTTTATAATATCTATTAAATAAAAAGTATATGCTAGTATAAATTCTAAAATGTATTTTTGGCATATATGTGAGTATACACTAGTATAAATCAAATAGGTAATTTTTAAAAGGAATATATATGTATATATATTGTAAACAAATTTAAATTGGTGCATGTATAAAATATTGTAAGTACAAATTATTATGTTTATATATACATACAAGAATCATTTATTTTAAAGTATATATATATTTATACATATATCTATAAATGTAATGGATGGAAATTATATATATATATTAATTAATAAGATGTTTATTTAAATACGTAGTCCTACTAGATGACCTTAGTTGACTAGTGCCCTGCCTGGCATGGCCCTGAGGCCAGTGTATTTCTATTGTGTGTTAGGATAGCTTCTGATACAAATGTCATATTGTGATGTGTTTATAGGACTGTTGGGTTACCCAGGGGGTACTCTGGAACAGGACATCCATAAATACCAGCTAAGGACCAAGGCAAGTACATTCTCTGATAATTTCCAATTCTTGATAATTGCTATAAGTTCAATGATCTTGAAATGTTACAACTGAATCTTTGACACGGTGCTACACGGACTAGTATAGCTTGGATCTGCAGTCATGAGATGTTATCTTGATTATCGTATTGACATTGTACACGACATGTATATTAGACCTCGTACATGATAGACTTGACTTGCTCGTGTATCGTGACGTGTCATGGTTGGATCCACAGTACTAGTTGGGGGCGGAGAAGTAGTTAGTAAAAAATGTGATCATAACCTCTTATTGTAGTATATAAAATTGTAAGTGTTAATCATGCTCTTCACCCATGATTAGCCAGGCCCTGTAGCTACTGTACATGTTCCCAAGCCGATCACATTTCGAAACTACTATTTCAAACACCTAGAATAGATTACAGTTCTCTATCTTTAATCATATACTACATCACCCGTATATGATACTGTACCTTGTTCTTCCATTTTTATACATGCACTGACTGTATCATATTGCCTATTGCCTGTCTCTTTACATTGCCTGTCTCTCTTAAACTGTCATTACATTTTCTTCTCAGTAGCTATCATAACATGTTTTATTGTATTATAGACATTATCAATTAATGGAACTGTTATTTGAGATTGTGCTTTGCTCCTTCCTGACTGGAAATATTTTTCCAGACTATGCCTTAGAGGACCGCTGTCCGACACTTATGGTGAGTAGCTGCAGACTTGGTAGTAGTTGTGATTCCAGGAGGTCTAGCTGGAAATTACTATTATTGTTAGTTCTTAAGTAGACTATTTGGTACCGGATTTGTCTCCGGCATTTTGATGATTCTTGGATATTGTTAAGTTAAGTTTTCTTGTGGACTTGTGTTGTGTTAGATTTTAATTTCTGTTTCGAAATTTTATCGTGCTGTGATCCTGTGATTGAGTATGTGTTCATCTTATTTGTGTCATCCGTGCCTCCTAATGGAGATTGGATGCTTGCGTGACAGTAGTTAGATAGTATCAATACCTAGACAGCGTTCTACCGCCGATGCTGCGGCGTAGGCTGGACGTACCCACGCATTCGTGCCCCTAAACCGGGTGCGGATCGTGACACATTTTTAGTGGTGGCCCATGCAGGTCAGACTTCGCGAGTTGTGCGATGTCGTAGTAGTGTGACATCCTTGTTATACTACTGCGTGCCTGCTATAAAATCTAGGACATAGGATACTAGGACGAGAGCAAATACTCAATCACAATTCCTTGAGAGATTTCTGGGATGACCCCTGAGAATCTTGTTAAAACTTCCAATTTAAATTCATTCCCTTGTTCTGTCCATTCTCACTTGTTGATATTGATTTGATTATTGTTGATTAGGTATTTAAATTAGGATTTTTGCTTCATTATAGAGTTGATTTCATATTAGGAGGAATTATAGACTAATTTATGGTACTATTTGATGATGTCCGTCAATGAGGATAGTGAGAATGATTAACATTAGAGCTATTGGACTACAGAAGGTGGATTTAAAATTTTTATTGAAGATTGAAAATGAATTTCAAATTTTAGGACTCTGAGAAGATTGAGATTGTTAGTAAAATTTCATTTTGAAGATTTCAATGAATTGCAAAAACTTTGAAATTGAGGAGTTGAAATATTGTTATTAAAATTTTATTTTGAGGATTCAGATTCGATTCAATGAACCTAGACAAGTCTGTAAGAATTTTGTGATTAAGTTTTATTTCAGTATTTAAATAATTGGTCTTGAGAAAAGTATATGCAATTTTACTTTAAAATTTATTCGAGGAGTTATTTTGAGAAATTTTATTTGAGGATAAGATCTTATAGTGAGAGAGATATATTAGTATATAAGTAGATAAGATGCATGTGTAAGGATCTGTTGACTTGAGCATATTTGAGATTACGCTGCCAACTGGCTTAGGTGGTCATCGAGGATTGTATTGGAGAGAGAACAGTACTTGGTATAGTGTGTTGTAATCGTTATGCACTTGAGTGATAAGGATAACTAGTATCAGCGATTGCAGTAGGTAAGGAAGCTAGCAGTGAGTGTGTTTGTGATAGAACTGTGGTACCTAAGGGATAGAGGTATCAGACCTTGGATGCATTTTTGACCTGTGCAATCACAACTAGGATTTATTTCCAATCTATCTATCTATCTATTTATCTTAAATGTTGCTTCTTTAGAACTGTACTGTCCTCCCTTGATGATATCGCATTTTACCCTAATTGATTCTTTGGGATCTGTCTTCAGGATGACGCCGCAGACAAGGTCTATGAGAGCGGGAACATCAGCTTTAGAGGGGTCTGCCACCTCTCCACCTGATGGACAGACATCCGTAGTTCCTCCTACATCTCCAATGCACGTTGGTGATCCTCCTTCTCCACCTGTTCAGAAGATTGCCGCAGCTGTGACGGACAACCTTCCTCCTCTATCAACTCCGATTCCAGGAGGTTTGCCCATAGACGGAACGCAGATGTTTACCTTGATCCAAGGCATGGTAGAGGCCCAGAGAATAACAGCAGACGCTCAGCGAGTTCAAGCTGAGGCTCAGAGGGTGCAAGCAGAAGCGCACCAGGCACAAACCGAGCTGATGAAAGAAAACATGGAGAATGCTCATCAAGTGACTCTCCAAGCTTTGGAGAAAGTTGCACAGTACCAGCAGTTTCCTGGCCAGCAGCAGAGATCAGGCACTATAGTAGATTTCAAAAGGATGATGCCTCGAGAGTTCAAAGGCACCGAAGGAATACTCTACGCTGACGACTGGCTAGAGGATATAGAGAGGAGTCTGCGATTGACCCAGATTCCAGAGAACTTGAAGATAGAAGCCGCTGGCAGTCAGATGTTCGATATCGCACTCACGTGGTATCGCACAGAGCCGAGAATTACTGCGCAAGGACTTACTTGGGAGACCTTCAAGGAACTCTTCAAGGAGAAGTTATTTCCCGACGTGGCATTGGGAGCCTTGGAAAGTCAGTTTCATGACTTAGTTCAAGGAAACATGTCGGTCGACGAGTACGCTGCAGAATTCTGTAGATTGAGCCATTTTGCATCGTCTATGATTCGAGACCCAGGAGATCGAGCCCGAAAATTTAGAAAGGGACTGACAAGAGAGATTAAGTCACGCACTTCTGGTCGTCGTACCGCTACCTTTGAGGCTATCTTGATGGATGCTCAGATTGCAGAAGAGGATCTGGATCTCAGGCCTAAGAGGAGTTACAATACTTTTGGAGAAACGAATGGTGGCCCAGGACCAGCTAAGTATCCCCGTATTCAGCACCAACAGCAGTACCAAGTACCATTTCATAGTCAGCAACAACCATGGACATTTCAGCATCCACCGCAGTACCTAGCACCAGTTCCTATCCAGCGACAACCCTGGGCATTTCAGTATCAACAGCAGTACCCGGCACCAGTTCCTGTACAGCAGGATCAACGAACTTGTCACTTTTGTAAGAAGCCAGGTCACCTTTGGGAGAGCTGTAGAACGAGGCTAGGACTTTGTTTGCACTGTGGCGCTGCGGGACATCGAGTAAGGGATTGTCTTCGAGTCCCTCATCTTCTCAGCCAACACGCAGCTTCAGACTATAGAGATCCAGTTAGGCTACCTGTGGAACCGTACATTGCTCAGTACCTGCAAAGGGAACCACCCCAGCAGGGCGGGCATTTGCGATGACGGTCGAGGAGACCGATACTGCAGGTAATGTGTTAGCAATTTTTGTTCTTTCCTTCCTTCTGTTCCTATCTATTTGATTGATTGATTGCTTAGTACCATAGCTTGTATGCATGATTCTTGTTATAATGTTAGTAGTACCCCTGATACATAGACTGCAACACCATAACAAATGGGACCATAACCATGTATGTTCCCCCTAGATTGCATGTGGTATGACTATAGATGGAATTTTCTTAAGACCATGATTATTGGTGTTGACTGTAGTGAAGATTCATGAAGGAGCTATGACTTGACAAGAGGAACTAGATGATTAAAATTCGAGGATGAATATTGATTTAAATAAATGGTTAAGAAATTAACATGGCATAATTGGTGGGTTATTAATTCCAGGAAAGATTATGACATGTTTAAGTCGGTTATTAATTCGGAAATTTTGGGAGATTTATCAATGTATTTATTTAATTGCAAGTTATGAATTTTAGAACTTTATATTTGAATGTGACATTTGGAGAATCCTTAAATATCATATTGTTGAGTTTTGAGGAGTGGATATTAAATTCTGAGTATTGAAGTAGTAGCTAAAAACTTTCAGGAGATTTTTGAAAAAAGGGACTTTGATTCTATGTCGAGGATTTTTACAGGAATACAAATAATTTCAGATTTTTGAAATTTTGAAAGGACCTTGTGGATTATTCGTGGTTGATGAATTTAATTGAGGAAATAATAGTGTGTATGATTTAAACACTAGTATGAGGATTTTAAATTTCGAGGACGAAATTCTTTTAAGGTGGGTAGACTTGTCACTACCACATTCTGAAAACAGGGGTAATTTTGACTTTTTCCAATATTTAATATTATTGTAGTTATAATTAAATTATTGCATGATAGTATTTAATTTAATAGTTATGTGATGTGTAGTTAAATATATAATTATATGCAGTGTTAATTATTTTATTTTAGCTAACAGACTGACCTAGAAGCCAGTATACGAACACCTGTCAGGAATTTTAGAATTATGTAATTAATTGTTTTATTTATAATTTAATTTTTTGGTGATTTAATTATTGTATTTTATTTAATATTTTGCGCATTGCCTTTGCTTCGATATTTGGAGCAGTATCCTGACTTTTGTCTCCCAACAAATTTCACAATCTTGCCCTAGACATGCCCGCCTTCCATTCTGCTATTTTTGCAACTCATAATTTTGCTCTCTGTGCATTATTTCAGGCCGCACAAAAATCGTCGCGGACGTTATTTTTAAATTCCTATTTTTGTATCGTTGTGCGTTCCAATCGAAAATTGGAGGCCATCTTGACCTATTTTTCGTGCGGCCCAAATTAGGAAAATATTCTGTTCTGAGTCTTCTTCAATATTGGTATTGATGACCTGACCTGATTTTGGCTCCATGTACTCCTAATTAATTGTTGAACACAACTTGCATTTATTTCTATTTAAATTGAGGATACCATTTTATCTGATTTTAAAATCCCCATTAATTCCAGTACCCTGCAAATTCAGCCCATACCCATCTTACAGCGTCCCCTGACCCTACAAAACATCGGACCCCGAATCGCCCGCCCAATTTTCGTCATTTCATGTGTTTGTGCAATTTCCCGAATTTAAGGGGGTTAAATCGCAAATTGGCATTTTGTGCCAACACCCAATTATTTTAACCAATGAGGAATCCTAAATATTTTAATTAAACCTCACCTTTATTTTCCCACATGAATTAAATTTCCTCATGTTCCATCCTAGCCACTCATTTAAGTGGGTCAAATCCTCACCCTACATCACACCCTCTCTCATCCTATTTAATATCATGTCACCCTCAAACCCTAATCCCTAGAAACCTAGAAAACAACACCCCCTCACAAGTCTCCTCCCTCTCTCCTACGTTGTAATTTTCTTCTCCTTCTTTCTTTCTTCTTCTCTTTCCTTTCTTCTTCTCCTTCTTCCTTCCTTCTTCTTCTTTAAAATTTTTCTTTCTTTTTCATTTGAAATTCAAATTAGGGAAGGGGGGAACACTGTTCACCCACCCCCTTCACCATCCGATCGGCGGCCCCTCCGATCTGGTCCGGCGGCTCTCCCCCATCTGCACCGTACACCGCCACCACCTCCATTTTCTCCATCTACCATCATCACCACCACCGGCAGCCTCTTTCCCGGACAACCTCGCCGCTGCTCGTGCTCCTCCTCCATCCGTCCATCCATCCACTTCTCCAACTCCACCCTGTGTACAGCGAGTCCGGCGGCTCCCTGCTGTCGAGCTCCTCCAGCCCGACCATTCCCCTGTGCTTCCGGCGGCCATCCAGTCCGCTGCCCGACAGCCCGGCGGCCAACCCAGGCGGCCAGCTTCACCGTGCTGTGGCTGCCCCTCCCTCTTCTCAACCATCCTCCCCGCGGCCTCTGAACTCCGGCCCGACCCAGCGGCCTCTCCGACCCGCTGCTGCCACCCGCACAGTCCCCATCCACGGCGGCGCTGCGACTGCACCCAGGCCGTACTCCGGCCTCTACTGCTCCGGGCTGCTGCTCCCCCTCTTCCCCTCCGGCCCGGCGACAGCTCCACCTACATCATTCACCCATTCAATCACCACCCCCTTCACCAGTGCCAACTCCGGCGGCCCTTGCTGCTGTCCGGCGGCCGGCCGACCCCCCTCACAGTAAGTTCCTCTCATCTCCCTCTTCCCTCTTTCACTGTGAAATATATGTGTATGTGTGTGATGAAATGTGTATATGTATGATTAATTCATAATGCATATGTACAAGCAAATTAATGTGTATATAGATTAATTTGGTATAATGTAGGTATAAATGTGTATATATATACGTAAATATATATGTGTATATATATACTAAATGTATATGTATTGTAGGTAATTATTTAATGTGAATATTTGGCATATTAATCAATGTATAAGTATATTAATTATTTATTAAATTGTATAATTGAGTATGTATCAAATTAATATTTTTACGAATAGCATTTATTTAATTAATATTTAAAATACATAATGTAGAGTATATATTTTTGTATTAGTATATAAATGTATTATTGAAATTCTATTGTATACTTAATATTGTAGATATATAATGTATGTATGTATGTATGTATGTAATTATGTAATTATGTAATTTAAATTAATGTATACATGGATATGTATGGTATATATATATACATTGGGTTATTTTATAATATCTATTAAATAAAAAGTATATGCTAGTATAAATTCTAAAATGTATTTTTGGCATATATGTGAGTATACACTAGTATAAATCAAATAGGTAATTTTTAAAAGGAATATATATGTATATATATTGTAAACAAATTTAAATTGGTGCATGTATAAAATATTGTAAGTACAAATTATTATGTTTATATATACATACAAGAATCATTTATTTTAAAGTATATATATATTTATACATATATCTATAAATGTAATGGATGGAAATTATATATATATATTAATTAATAAGATGTTTATTTAAATACGTAGTCCTACTAGATGACCTTAGTTGACTAGTGCCCTGCCTGGCATGGCCCTGAGGCCAGTGTATTTCTATTGTGTGTTAGGATAGCTTCTGATACAAATGTCATATTGTGATGTGTTTATAGGACTGTTGGGTTACCCAGGGGGTACTCTGGAACAGGACATCCATAAATACCAGCTAAGGACCAAGGCAAGTACATTCTCTGATAATTTCCAATTCTTGATAATTGCTATAAGTTCAATGATCTTGAAATGTTACAACTGAATCTTTGACACGGTGCTACACGGACTAGTATAGCTTGGATCTGCAGTCATGAGATGTTATCTTGATTATCGTATTGACATTGTACACGACATGTATATTAGACCTCGTACATGATAGACTTGACTTGCTCGTGTATCGTGACGTGTCATGGTTGGATCCACAGTACTAGTTGGGGGCGGAGAAGTAGTTAGTAAAAAATGTGATCATAACCTCTTATTGTAGTATATAAAATTGTAAGTGTTAATCATGCTCTTCACCCATGATTAGCCAGGCCCTGTAGCTACTGTACATGTTCCCAAGCCGATCACATTTCGAAACTACTATTTCAAACACCTAGAATAGATTACAGTTCTCTATCTTTAATCATATACTACATCACCCGTATATGATACTGTACCTTGTTCTTCCATTTTTATACATGCACTGACTGTATCATATTGCCTATTGCCTGTCTCTTTACATTGCCTGTCTCTCTTAAACTGTCATTACATTTTCTTCTCAGTAGCTATCATAACATGTTTTATTGTATTATAGACATTATCAATTAATGGAACTGTTATTTGAGATTGTGCTTTGCTCCTTCCTGACTGGAAATATTTTTCCAGACTATGCCTTAGAGGACCGCTGTCCGACACTTATGGTGAGTAGCTGCAGACTTGGTAGTAGTTGTGATTCCAGGAGGTCTAGCTGGAAATTACTATTATTGTTAGTTCTTAAGTAGACTATTTGGTACCGGATTTGTCTCCGGCATTTTGATGATTCTTGGATATTGTTAAGTTAAGTTTTCTTGTGGACTTGTGTTGTGTTAGATTTTAATTTCTGTTTCGAAATTTTATCGTGCTGTGATCCTGTGATTGAGTATGTGTTCATCTTATTTGTGTCATCCGTGCCTCATAATGGAGATTGGATGCTTGCGTGACAGTAGTTAGATAGTATCAATACCTAGACAGCGTTCTACCGCCGATGCTGCGGCGTAGGCTGGACGTACCCACGCATTCGTGCCCCTAAACCGGGTGCGGGTCGTGACAGATAAAGAATTCAAAGCGATGAAATGAATGTTTATCTTGGTCGAGAAAACTTAGTGGATCGTACATAAAATTTTGAATTGAAACGAATGGAACGAAACTTAAATTAAGATTGAATACTCGAGGATGCAATCGAAGTTAGCAAGATGGAAAGAAAATGCGCCTGGAAAAATTTAGATTTAGAAGGATATTGCTCAGTAGAATTTAATTTGAGTATGGATGTATGGTTTTGAATTTGAATGAGTTGATACTGTATCGATAGTTGGAAGATAGCACAGATGGATACAAGTTAAGAAATTGTGTGGTTCGATAATTTGAGGTAGGCGATAACATGATTTGATCTTGAATTGGATGAGTCGATATTGAATCTAATTCGAAAGATAGCACTCGACATCAAATCCGGATGAGAATAATTATTCCGCGGGAGCGTTGGCGTGGTGATTTCATATCCAGCACGGATGATAAAACTCACGGAAGATCAGGGCTTAACGTGTTTGATGAATATGAAGAAGAACTCGATAAAATGAAACGTAATGAGGGTGAATAGACTTTGGCTAGAGAATTTTTGAGTTGGACGAACGACGAGTAGAATATAGAATTGATCTTGTAAATTGGTTGTTGTGAGAAATGCTAGATGTGAACTATGAATTAATCAAACGATAACATTGAAGTTTCGAATGATTTGGCTAGGCAAGTTTCGATGATGGTGTCACGCCGGATGAGAACGATTATCCTGCAGGAGCGTTGGCGTGGTGATTTCACGTCCAATGGGGATGATCGAACTTACGGGAGATCGGGGTGTGATATTTAGTCAAAATTTGAATCAAGTTATATTCGATGGATTTAGGGGGCGAATATATAATAAATATCGGATAACTTAGACGTTGTGTTTGAGATTGATGACTTAGAAAATTTTGACTTGTGATTTGAAGGAACACTATAAAATTAGTTCAAGGAGATAGACTATGTGAAATGCTAGGTTCGATGTGCATCGTTCAGAAAGTATCAAGGATTTGGATGAACAATTATACTTTAGGAATGGCTTTGTTGAATGAACTCGGACCACGTGAACTAGATATTATTGATACGAGTAGGATGATCAATGCTCGATGTTTAGAAATTTGAGTGTAACGAGCTTGGGTAGAATATCCCATACGAACGAACAATGGTTTGACCTTAGAAATTAGGGTGAGCATTGTACAAAAGAATTTGCATGGTGAGAACCGTAAACTTAAACTGTACCTATGAATTGGTGAGATGACCTAGCGGTTAAGCAGACGACCCTATGTCACGAGAGTGAAGTTGTGTGGACGACCTAGAAAAATTACCTAGGTAGACTTGGAACTATGAGTGTGCGCTAGTGAAGTTATGTTTGACGCGAACAAAATAAACGATATGACTTAGAATGCTTATGATAGGAATTGATGGTGCTTAAGTAAAGTTGGGATAACGAATCAAATCGTTGCTTGGAAGGCATACTTGATGGTAGTGCAATGCTTAGTTTTGAGTTAGGATTTAAATTAACTTGTATTTTAGTCGACTCTGCTCGAGGTATCATTGTGATTTCATAAGATGAGAACACTTGAGAAATGAATTGTGTCATCTCGAGGATTAAAAATAGACGACAATAAAATAATCTGGAATTAGGTTTAGTCGAGTTAGTAAAACGATCGACGATTCAAAAATAAGATTTTTATGAGTATCTTGTTCGACTTCACTATCGCTAAGCTTGGTTGAAATACATATATTTAGGGGATACCTTAAATATGTATACGATACAGGCTCAACGATATGCTAAATTTGAATGCAGCTGCAGGTGAATATGCTTAGACTCGTATGGATGTATACAGCGATTGAATAAGTTAGCCTCAGTCTAAGACTGTCATGCATGGCGGATTATAACATGCCTCGTGTTGAGAAATGTAGTATGCGCTAAGGCACAATAGATACTGAGTTAGAGAATATGATGATCGAGTAGATATAGTCAGCTCGAATTGAGTGATAGAGTCATTCAATAAAACTGGCCATGTACACGTGCAATACAGAATGACAAAAACAAATAAGAAGTTGTATTCGAAGTCTAAGGATACAAAATGATATGCTTGAGTTAGATTCGATTGAGCACGATAGAATGGTTTGAGCACGGGAAGTCTCGAGGACGAGACTTGTTCTAAATGGTGTATAATGTAACGGCCCACTTCGCTAGCAAGGAGAGCCAATTCAAATGACGCAAGTACGATGACCCCTCCCACCTTGCTCGACGAGATGACTCATTTGATGCAAAGTCATTCAGACTTGGCCCTTCAAAAATGAGTTCAGACTTAGACTTTCAAAGGCGCACTCGGAGTCTCGCTCAGCCGATATGATTCATCGCTAAGGTGGATAGCTCCGATGAACCTGTCTTTGCTTAGCCTGCACACCTAAATAATACGGACGATACTTCCTAGGTTGATAGGCGATAACCCTTGCATGCCAATAAAGGAAACTAAGGGAATAATCCCACTCGTTATCTGTTTGTATAGAACATGGAACTAAACTGGTTGTACGAAATGGATGCTCGCCTTACTAGTTTAGAATTGTTCGAATAGATTTCCTTATGCCATCAATCTTATTTGCACTGCTTGTCACATAGATAATTCTATAATCGAAAGGAATGACACAAACATGATTCACTCAATTGAGACAGGAAGACTATCAAAATAGTTGTTCCAAGCGAAGTAATGGAAAACATGGAAAGGCTTCGGGACCGTTAGGTCGCCAAGGCAACTCCCGAACCGGGAACTGTATAATAAAATAAATCATCATCTTGTAGAGACCGCCATCAGCTCGTAGAACCCATAATAAGTCATCATCTCGTGGAGCCAGTAATCACCTTGTGGAGCCCGTATAAAAAGTATGAGAAAGTATAGTAAAGTAAAGAAAAGACTTACATGGTCATGGACAATTTGTGCACAAAATTTAATGTTTTATGGTTCATGCGAATGGTCGTCGGTCGCATCGGGCCCGATTCAACCTAGGCGGAACCCGGATAGTCAGCTAGCGCGGGGAGCAGAGTCTTGCAGCGGGGGCTCATTATCCAGCGCTGCAAGGGACGACGTCCTCCCGAGCTAGCATCGGGGAGGCAGGGTATTATAGCAGGGACTAGCTACCCCGCACAGCAAGGGGTATCATCCGCCCAAGCTATCGTCCAAATGACTCATGGTGCCAATGACTGTTTCATATAGATTAAGGGACTCGATTGTGGCAATCCCCATGCGAGTCAACTAGCCTTGGACAAGTAACGAATGTACGACACTCTGCGTGTAGATCGTTAATTGAAACCAAGTAACGAATGTACTGTACTCAGCGTGTAGATTGCTAATTGAAACCAAGTAATGGATGCACGACACATAAGTATGTTCATAAAATGAAGGCATGGTTCACTATATTATTCGAACGTAACATGCCTGAGGCAGGAACGCGATCAAACACTTGAGTTCACATGTGTCTTTTCGTTTCATGATTATATATGTTGGTTAACTTGGTTTCATCTTTGGGCAAAGAATAACGAATGGTAAGTTGGTAAGTCGTGCCATGTTACTTATATATTTGTGCAACATCTTCTCTTTGTAATACGAGTTAGGCTTTATATATTATGACATGAAATGGAAGACAAGACTAGAAAGACAACAAAATAGATGGTGCATAGAACTAATTCAAAGTGTTTAGTTTTGTTGAGTTGAGCAAGAAGCCTCCCCACCATTACATTCAATGTACTAATAACCCACCAGATTGCTTGCAGGGTGCGGGAGAACCTCCTTCGGTGCGGAGTATTTCCTCTTGTGCGCTAAGGCGTGGAGCTAGCTCTGGAGCCTTTGGGCATTGCAGATGGAACTGAAGCACCATATACATGACGTAATATATTGGAACATTGCCTATATATCATTTCCATATTATAAGACACTTGCCACATTTTGTTGTTTCGAGAGAGAGAGCTTGAGCGACTTGTAATCTCGGCCTAGCACCGCTTGTAATACCTTTTATTATTAATAAAGAACTTGGTTTTGTTTAATACTTGTATTCATTTATTTTATGTTACATTGGGACTATATGTACGACTCTGTGACTTAGATTTAAATCGGCAGTTTCAGGTGCTTGCCTTGCGCGAGTGCAACTTGTGCT
Source organism: Iris macrosiphon (assembly GCA_036927795.1). Taxonomy (NCBI): domain Eukaryota; kingdom Viridiplantae; phylum Streptophyta; class Magnoliopsida; order Asparagales; family Iridaceae; genus Iris; species Iris macrosiphon. The sequence goes on from JAYESA010000005.1 coordinate 139,047,652, forward strand.
CGCGCGATATCACATCCATGCGAGGATGTTCGGTCCTGCGGGATCGGGATGTGACAAGCTACCCCATACCAGGTAAAGAATGTTGTACAAAAATCACAGTTATCACTAGACAAGGGGGTGCATACTACAATAAAATATTTTTAGGGTATCACAAAACATCTATGTCTCAATCAGTAAAACAAAAAGCAATAAGAGATAAACATATATGATAAAGCAGTAAGACATCCCCGATGTTCTATCAAAATGCTCAAGAAACTAGCTATGTAAAAAGATATTCTAGTTAAGTGCCCATAGTACATAGTCGTTGTCCGCTGCAATCTGACTAGTTATCCGTATGTACATAAATTGTCGGCTAACAGGTGCCGGTGGCTAAATGTCCTAAATAATTCAAAATGCTAAAGTGGAAAAAAAGAAGAAATCCACCCGTTCCCGCCGACCATGCTCCTGATATATACCATTGGTCAGGTAGAAGGTAGAATCCTCGGGCTCTGCTACGAAATCTGGCCAATCAAAACTAGTGGGGTTAGGCCCCGATAGCAAGTACCACAAGGTAGCATAAGAGAAGAACCAAAAACCAATAATAGATAAAGAATAATAAAAGAAAGTAAGTAAGGTCTGTGCCAAATCATAGGAATGTATCATATCATCGAAGCAATAGGACACCTCTACAACTAAACAAGGACAAGAGGTGCCAAACTACATCAAAACAGAGTAAAGTCCATAGATTTATTCAGACTAAAGTATATGCATTATAGTTTTGGCCCATAGCCTATCTTAGCACAATAGTCCAACCTTACAACCAAACAAGGACAAGGGTTGTACCATCGCACAACGAGAGTTCATGTCCCTAAACTACTTAGCAAATGGCAATACACAAGCAGACAAAATTTAAATAAACGGCCAATCAATCCAATGGCTTGCTAGGTGATTTCTAGGTAACCCCAGTAATGCAATATAATTGGATCCTCAAATCGTTATATGTCTAAGCAGGGCTAGACAAGCCAATAATATACAACATAAAAGAATGAGATGCACCAGTTACTCGTAAGGCTACTGTGCTAATATATTCAGTAACAGTTCTAGTTTTCCCTATAGGGAGATACTTGGCTCGGTTTAATAATATTAGTGTTCGGATACCGCACTCCACTAGTGCAGATGATATACAGTATCCTTATTGGCTAGCCTGGCACGTCATAAAAAATATCTGGGGGTGGCCGGTATGCACGATCTCGGGATTCGTTCCCTCTCATGCTGCTACAAATTTTAGTTATCTAATTAACCCTATAGTTATCTGAAATATTGTGTTGTAGTCACACAATTAACCTCTTAGATGTCATACCTCGGTATGGGTATGGTAATGTCATGATCCGCACCCAGAATTTGGACATGAGTCATGCGCACACCGAGCCTACGCCGTAGTATTGGCAGTAGAACGTTGTATAATAAGCCATAAATATACATATATTCTACAAACTCACACATAATATGTCCACACCAATACTCAATCACAGGCTATAAGATAGATGAAAGCACATTAGAATAATAACGAAGAGAAAAAATAGTCACCAAATCAAAATTTAAATAATCTCCAAAATAAGTACGTAATCCAAATAGCAATCATCAAAATAGTCTAATAGATCTGAAGACAGATCCGGTCCAAATCAACTAAACTAAATTATTCGGCCACAGCTGGTGTTTGTGCTATGAACTCTCCCTGATCCTCTTGAGGGCAAGATCAGGCTCAGCTATATCACCAGCATATGGTCCGTAATGAGTAGGGATCTCATCCTCATCGTAGTCACCTAAAATATTTATCCAGACTGGAATGAAACGAGTACATCACAGTAAAAATAGTTCTAACACATGGTAGAGACTATAAGGTACTAAGTAGTAATGAATACATGATAGCAAGTAAACTAGAATCAAAATATAGCAAGTAGAGTAAAATAAGTAATCATAGGTAAACATGACATATGACGACAAGTATAGAAGAAACAAGTAGGAATAAACTATTCTACGTAATTTAAAATATCGAGTCGACATGTGAACGGGTAGGGGTAAAATCCGGCAAACCACACGTGTCATGTGTGGTTGCTTTCCAATCAGACCATGGAATAGAAAGGATAGTTCACACGTCTACTAGGTATTTTTTCTCCCCGACTAGTACTACATGGATTCAATTCCGACACAAAGGTATAACAATAGTCCAGAAAAGTCATGTATCTCATAACAAGAATCCATTATATTAATCTATGAAACAAGCATGTAAAGAATCAAGTAACCATTACAAGCATGCATTATAGAGACTATCAAGTACTGAAAGTAATCACAGAATATACTCGCCTGGGGTCCTTAGCTGTTGGTACGGGTACCAAGTCCAATCCAATAACCTATTTATGAATTAGCAAAGTCAATATGTGATTGAAACCAATGATTATACTATCATTTAGATTTTATACTAATCTATATCTACTTGTAACTTTATTCTATTGGTGAGACAACTATGGCCATATATATGAATACTCGTAAACAACTAATGTTGTACAGTCAGTCCCCTACTTGTAATTAATACAAAACCTACTAAACTTATTTAATAAATTATGGGGTTAAAATATGTCGTAGGCCATCATGTCAGCTTTCCAAAACTTCAAACGGACCTTAATTTCGTGTCCGAAAACTCCAAAAAATATGAAAATATCGAAACGTGTTCGTCTTTCGAATACTTGACACTCAAACAATTCTACAGAAAGTTCTAGATCGTATTGGCCTATTAATTTATATTTTTGGAAATCTAACTTCGATGTGGTTCTTCTAAAAAATAAAGATTAAATGGAGTTCTGAGTTGTGAGTTATGGCCTTTCTAAGTTACAAGTCTACCCTGCTTAAAAAGTTGTCCTTGAAATTTAAAGATGGAACAGGCACGAAAGGAAAAAAGGAATACCTAATAACTCAAAAAAATAAGGGTTGTAGAAGAATAGAAAATGTGCAACCATGCGACTGATGTCAATACGCCCCCAAATAAAACTCAACAGATGATGGACCGCATAGAAACCATGCGGCCCAGAAAATGGACACTCATGCGGTTCAAACAAGCGTCCTGACAACTGACCGCAGATCGACCTGATATGACGTCCTGACAACAAAGTTGGCGCCTGATACAGAATCCTGACAAAAAGAATTTTTTTGATCGCCACGTAGGACGAGAACACACTAAAAGGCAGAAGTCCCAAGGATGGTGCAAAGCCACGTGGACAACGCGACAAAAAGATCTCATGCGACTCTGGCCCATGCGTTCCAGACTCCATGCATCCCAGGTGACTCTGGCCCATGCGTTCCAGACTCCATGCGGTCCATGCTTATCTGGCCTCATGCGTTCCAGACTCCGTGCGTCCCATGCGTCTTTGGCCACATGTGTCCCAGATTCCACGTCGACCAAGTCTTGCTGTTATAATTGAGTGGTCCTCTCCAACCAAATAGCGGCCACGTGTCCATTTGACTAAGTCACGCCTACACAGTTGAGAACCATCCAGATACTCAGGAAACAACCAAATCCCAACAAATGTTCACATGGCAACGGAGCTCGTATTCCCGTGCATAGTTGTAGCGTCCTTCCGTTGAGAGGGGACACGCGGCAAACCCCGCCATCCGTACGGCCCAAAATCCATGCGGCCACAAATATAACTATAAATAGTAGGGTACCAGACCCGAACAAGGGGATGGCTGGCTATCTGTGAATCAACACTCAAGGAAGAGAGAAGAGTTGCTGCATCGGATCGTCCATGGAGTAAAGAGAGTGGCTACACTCCTAACCCTCTATCATCACCCAGAATCAGACAAATTTGTACTTAGATTGTCTTCTAGGACTTTTGTTTGTACTCTCTTAGTTTGTTAATCAAATTCAGTTCTCCTAGTTCTTGTTTTGATTTAAATGACAAATACGGTGGCGAATCTGTTGGGGACATCCTTCTCCTCTGTTGAGAAGTCGGTGATACAGTCTGATGCGGCCAAGCTCGGCTTGACACAAAAGATGTTGGTGGTCCGCTTCGACCAGCAAGTGTTCGAGGACATGTTCTCTGGGGACAGCGTGGGTCTTTCTCCGAGGCAAGCAAAGCCCAAGAAGACCTGCAGGACGTGGGTAGAAAAGGCCTCTGTGCCTCACCCAACTAAGGAGCATGCGCTCCCCGTCTCTCTCCCAGCCACAGGGACCGCACATCATACGACCACTGTCTATCTGGCAGCCTCTTCCAACCAAAAGGGTGCTCCCACTCTAAGACCCGCAGAACATGGGTGGCCAAGGCCATTGTACCCTACCCATATGTGGAGCAGACGCTTCCAGCCTCTCACTCTGTTTTCCATGACGGTCGTCAGACGAATACCCATAACGTCCACATCTATACGGCATCCCGGGCTGATGCAGAGACTATTCAGCACCCAGACTCTGGCAGAGGAAAATACTACGATGTCAGACGTTCTGGTGCTGAGACAGCTTTTATGCGACCAAGGATAAAGCCGCATAAGACTGCCCATGCGGCATCAACTCACAACCGCATACAGCATACCGCAATCGCCCCCAATAGCAACAGAACCTCTGTTTTTTACCGTATCTCATGCGGCGCAGATCCTATGCGACCCACTAAGAATGGTAAAACTCTAAAATGGGACTCTTCATACTACGCGCCTGTGGTAGCTAAGCTGAAGAGATCCAAGGCAGTACGAGCCCATCAAGCTCAACCAACTGCTTATACGACCGACCGCCAACAAGCATCGCTAGTTATTACGTGAGTCTCTGACGGACAATTGTACAAGATTGGCCCATGCGTCCAGCCCACAGGGACCAATGGATAGGGCTAGTCTCAAAAGTCTTCCACCAGTACCTCGAGGCAAGTTTGTGTACGAACCCCAGGCTAGGGAGCAAATACAACACCTGCGCATCCGTGTGCCCGGGATACTCGGACTCACAAAGAGGATGCAAAGGTAAAACACCCTTCGCATGATTTGCGTGACGTGATTACTCATAAGAGCAAAGCAAAGAAAACAACTATGGCGTGCGACGTGCCCTCTCCGAGGCACAACTATGCCAACATCATTATCAACTGCTGCTGCAATAAAGCAGCAGTACTCACAGACAGGCAGTCAGCCTTCCAGCGACTACACCAAAAAGCATCTAATCAGCAGCAACCCAGAGATCAGGTGCAAGTATCAGAAGAGCAGGAGTTTCCTTTCACCTCATGTTATTCAACTGGAAAGCTTTTCGCCACCAAGGAAAGAAAGAAGTCAAATACCTCCAGTCCAGCGCTCTCTACTACGGCATCGGCAAGGAGATTTTACCCGGAGGGCGGACGATGACACCCGCGAAAGGCGTCTTCCAAGGCCCCGCCAAGGAAGAAGCTATCAGCCCGACCCCTGGGGTTGACCCAAGCTGGGGGTAGTGTCCCCTTGGACGTACGCGATAACCAAGCGTTCCGAGGAGACAACGATTCTCAAGGAATGGACTCTGAGATCCGGGAGGGTAGCTACTCCCACCAAGATGACACAATCTTCTATGTTGGGGGTAGTATCCCCTCCGAATCTGAACAAAGACAAAACCTACATAAAGAAGTCGCATCAGTCCCAGCGAAGATTATAAAAAGGTATAACCACCGCATACCGCTGCCAGGTTGTAGCCACGTGCGGTTAAGTCTGTACGGATGAGCAAGATGAGACCTTACCCATACGGCCAAGCCACATACAGGCTCTTCACGCATAAAATAGATAAGACCTCACCTATGCGGCCAAGCCACATACAGGTTGTGCACGCATAAAACAGATGATTCCTCATCCATGCGGCCTCGCCAAAACCCGACGCACATGTCAGATAGGTATTGCACGCATGCCATGAAAGAGTGCTCACCCACACGACAGAGCTCTGTGAAAAGGTCTTCACATGTCCAAGGGGAGCCTTCATTTATGCGGCAGAACTTTGCTAAGGGTCGGCATACGTAGGGGAGGACTTCCTAACCATGCAGCAAATCTGTGTACCGGCGGCTCTGTGACCTTAGGAGCCCAACAAGAGAGATATGGTACCCCCTTACCTCGGAGTAGAATTCCTACATCAGGGGGCTACGGATCAATCATGCTCTCGATCGACTCCTCGGCGAGAGAGACAGCAACATCCAGCATCTTCACGAAGGAGGAGGAACTGAAGACAAAGTTCTCTCTCATCCCCAAGTCGCCTACTTATAGGCTCCAAGAGACGCGTAAAGAGATCGAGATGACGAATGGGGCAATTATAGCGATGAACCTGACGCCTCGATTTTTGCGTGCTACTTTTATCTCCTTAGGAACTGTCGCCTCGAGCCCCGCATCAGGAGATGGTGCAGAATTCGAACAGAATCCACTCAAGGGTCAAGGCAAATCTGGCAGTTAATGCATAATTGACAGTCTGGCGCTGTTAGCCCATATGGCTCAATGACCATGTGGCCCGAACATACCCCATCCATACTTCTTATTCAAAATATTTTAAACTTATCAGTTTGAAAACTTTGAAGGGGGTCTTGTAGAAGCATGGAAAATGTAGAATCATTTGACCGACGTCCATGCATCCCCAAATAAAACTCAACAGATGATGGACCGCATGGACACCATACGACCCAAAAAAATGACACCCATACGATCCAAACAAGTGTCCTGACAACTGGCCGCAAGTCGACCTGACATGACGTCCTGACAACAAAAATGGCGCCTGACATAGAATCCTGACAAAAAGGATTTTTCTGATCGCCTTGAAGGACGAGAACACACTAAGAGGCAGAAGTCCCAAGGATGGTGCAGAGCCACGTAGACAACACGACAAAAAATCTCATACAGCACTGGCCCATGCGTCCCAGACTCCATGCGCTCCATGCGTCTCTGGCCCATGCGTCCCAGACTCCATGCGTCACATGCGACTCTGGCCCATGTATTCCAGACTCCATGCAGTCCATGCATCTCTGGTCCCCTGCGTTCCAGACTCCGTACGTCCCATGCGACTTTGGCCACATGTGTCCCAGATTCCACGACCAAGTCATGTTGTTACAACTGAGTGGTCCTCTCCCACCAAATAGCGGTCACGTATCCATTTGACCGAGTCGCGCCTACACAGTTGAGAACCGCCCAGATACTCATCAAACAATAAAATCCCAACAAATGTTCACATTATAGTGGAGCCTGTATTCCCGTGCATAGTTGTAGCGCCCTTCCGTTGAGAGAGGACACATGGCAAACCCCGCCATCCATGCGACCTAAAATCCATGCGGCCAACAAATATGACTATAAATAGTAGGGTACCTGACCCGGACAAGGGGTTGGCCGGCTATCTTTGAATCAACACTCAAGGGAGAGAGAAGAGGTGCTACATCGTATCGTCCATGAAGTAAAGAGAGTTGCTACTCCTAACCCTCCATCATCGCCCCCAGAATCAAACAAATTTGTATATCGATTGCCTTCTAGGACTCTTCTTTGTACTCTCTTAGTTTGTTAATCAAATTCGGTTCTCGTTTTGATTTAAATGGCAAACAGGGGTAATTCTCACGCATCTCATCCTCTCTCTCCAAAGTAGATTCACCGGGAGAGTGATGCCTCTAAGCAACATGAACCAAGATAATCACCAAGTTATGCAGCACCTTCTCTCTGCGATACAGAATCTCCACAGGTTGCTCCGGATAAAGGAGACTCGGTCTAACCTCAAGCTCCGAATGATATAGTACATGGATAGAATCTGCTACGTTTTGCCTCAGCTGAAACACGTGGAATACGCTGTGTACTCCTTTCAATGTAGGCGGTAAGGCTAGTCGATAGGCTACAGTACCGACCTTCTCAAGAACACCAAAGTGTCCGATAAACCATGGACTAAACTTTCTGCCTCTACCGAAGTGAATCGTACCACGTATCGAAGAAATCCTCAAGAAGACCAAGTCGCCAACCTAAGCCAAAATAGAATCTTAATACATAATCTAAGAGTAATCAACCCCGATATAAATAGATCTATACCTCAAACTCTAACGATCTTTGGTGGCTATCGGCCCACTACTTATGTCTGTCATGAGCTACGCGAAGTCTATCTCTAATTTGTTTTACCTCCTTTGCAGCATGTACTACCATCTCTGGTCCCAACAGTGCTCTCTTGCCTACGTCGTCCCAAGATAATGAAGTCCGACATCTTCTACCGTACAGAGCCTCAAAGGAAGACATCTCGATATTGTCCTGATAGCTATTATTGTATGCAAACTCCACCAGATAAAGATGATCCTTCTACGAGCTACCAAAATCCAATACGCAGATTCGAAGCATATCTTCAAGCGTATAAACAGTCCTCTCCGACAGTCCATCAGTTTGAGGGTGGTAAGCAGTGCTAAATTTGAGTCGGGTACCCAAACTAGCCAGCAGACTCCTCCAAAAATGGAATATAAACCTGTTATCCCAATCTGAGACGATGCTCACTGAAATACCATAAAATATGACGATCTGCCTCACATATAACTCGATGAGCTTCTCCATAGACAATCCCACTTTGAAAGGCAAAAAGTGGGCTGATTTGTTCAACCTATCAACGATGACCCAAATCGCGTTATTTCCTCCGGGAGTGCATGGAATACGTGATCTCTCAGATCCTTGTACATCTTGTTAGCTCCGGGATGTATAGAATACAGGAAGTGATGGGCCTCCTGCATTATCTCTTCCAGTAGCTCACCACTAGGCACACATAACCTAGCTCCGTGCCTCAATGAACCATCCTCCATAATAGTGAAATCATATAATAGTCCAGCCTGCACCTGAGCTCTGATACTACTTAGACTCTCATCCTGGTACTGCGTCATTCAGATCTTGTTCATCAATCCAGACTAAATCTGCATACCCATCATCTGTATCTCCATTCGAGGAATAATAACTTCGATGCACAACCTCTCCAAGTCTACTATTAAATGGCGGTCTATCGTCAGGTACATAGCTACTGGATACCTGCTCAAGGTATCAACAACTTTGTTGGCCTTCCCCAGATGATACTGTAATAAAATATCAAAATCCTTCATCAGTTCCAGCCATCTGTGCTGCCTTTTATTCAGTTATTTCTGTGTGAAGACGTACTTCAAGCTCATGTGGTCAGTGAATATTTTTATACGCTCTTCGTACAAGTAATGTCTCCACAGCTTCAGAGCGCAAATCACCGCTGCTAATTCCAAGTCATGTGTGGGATAGTTCTTCTCATGTGGTCATAACTGTCTAGAGGCATACGCCACCAACTTCTTATTCTGCTTTAGAACACATCACAAGCCCATCCCTGAAGCATCGCTATAAATAGGCAATCCACATGTTTCCAACGGCAACGCCAATATAGGAGTTGTAGTCAATCTCTTCTTCAGCTCATCAAACGCTGCCTGACAATCCTCAGTCCACACAAACTTTACATCCTTTCGAGTGAGTCTAGTCAACGGCTATGCGATCCGAGAAAAGTCCTTCATAAACTTCTTGTAGTATCCGGCCAATCCTAGGAAGCTTCTGATCTCTGCAACAGAACTCAGAGTAGTCCAAGATTATACAGCAGCAATCTTCATCGATGAACACCACCACGAACTTGTTAAGGTATTGATGGAATACCTTATTTGTCAAGTTCATAAAGACTGTCGGGACATTAGTCAACCCAAAAGGAATCATCGTGAACTCATATTGGTCATATCTCGTCTGAAATGTAGTCTTCGGAATGTCCTCCTTCTTTACCTTCACCTGATGATAGCCAGACCTCAAGTAAATCTTCGAAAATACTTTCATGCCAACTGGTCAAAAAGATCGTTTATCCTCGACAGCGAATATTTGTTCTTGATTGTGAGATTGTTCAAATCCATGTAGTCGATGCACATCCGCACTGACCTATCCTTCTTCGGTACAAACAATACCAGAGCTTCCCAGGGCAATAAACTTGATGTGATGAATTCCTTGTCCAGTAATTCATCAACCTGCTTCTTTAGCTCTACCAGCTCACTGTTGTTGATTCTGTAGACATGTTGCGACACTAGCTCTTCCCCTGATACTAAGTCAATAGAGAATTCAATATCTCTATCCTGTGGGAATCCTGGTACTCCTCAGGAAACATTTCTAGAAACTTTGCAATAATAGGATGTGGCAAGTCCTTCTCCTCTACCACGGTCCACAAATAATTTCATCACCATGCTCTATCGCCCAAACTCTGGCTCTTCTGGAGGATGAAACAACACACGTCCTCCACGACAGTCTATGCTAGCATGATGCATACTCAACCAATCTATCTCGAGGACAACGTCAAAACTCGAAAGTGGCATTAGGGGTAAGCTAGCATCCAAATTACAACCTTCCAATGTAACATGATGCCCCTTGTAAGAATCACTGACTAGGATAATTCCTCCACCGGTCGTGATCTTGCAACTCTTACCCAAGGGTTCAGTTACTAAGTTATGATTAATCACAAAAGATACCGTTATGAAACTATGAGATGCACCAGAATCAAATAAGGCAATAGTTGAAATAAATCGAGAAGTCATCAATATGGCACAAGATAAGACATTATTCAAGAAGGACAGCAATTACGAAGGATATCCGGTTACTCGGAGGGAAAATAAAAATTAGCAATTCAAACAGAGTGGAATTCCTAGTCGTGATTGAGTATTCTCCTATTCCTAATATCCTATTGCAGGCTCGTAATAATACTATAATCATAAGTACTACGATATCGCACTAGTTACGAAGTCCGACCTACATGGGCCACCATAAAAAAGTATCACAACCCGCACCAAGAATTTGGGCATTAGTTATTGGCACGCCCAGCCTATGCCGCAGTATCGGTGATAGAATGATGGACAATAAGCAATAAACATACATGTATTAAAAGCGAAAGTATCATGTTATATTTTCATTAGATTTTTCTGTTGATTTCTTTCTGGTCCTCCGTCAATAATGATGATTCTTTTTAAAAATAATAAAAATTAAAAAGGAATGGTTCCTTTTATATTTTGGTAATATACATGGGATTTCCTGTCAAAGTTTTACTTACACACCATGGCGAATTTTTCAATCAGCTCACAATTTCTATAAGAAGAAATGTTCTTTGTTGAATAACGAAGTTCAACGCCTTTACCTTTTTGCCTAGCAAAAAAGATGGAACTTCAACAAAAACTTAAATAGTTTACTAAGCTGAGTTCTAATCTTCCCACACGCATTTTCAACTCAGAGCTCGAACTCTTCTTGGCAATACGTTCTTGACAATATAAATGCCAATGGCTAACATATTCCAGTATTGTTGAAAGCTACTTCATGTCTTCCAAAATTGAGCATGGAAAGACGTCTTCCACTAGAAAACTTGACTAACAATCTCATTCCTGCATAAAATGGGACCAATCTGTTGCCCGACTCTCCATATTTTCTTTATACACTCCCTAGTACTCCTTATTTTCTGATCCCTGCGAGGGATATTGAAAGAATTAACGGAGAAAATAAAATTAAAATTATTACTCAACAGAAATGCATACCCTCCACAGCGTCTTCTGTGTCCATCAGTTGAACTCCTGCACCATCTCTTTCGTCGCTGCTCGTCTTCTCAACCTTCAGCTTCTGCACGAAAGAAGAGCAACTTAGATTAATAACTCCATGTCTCATAGTTTGAATATATATATATATATATATATATATATATATATATATATATATATTGTACAATGGTTAATCAACCGGGGAGTAGGGGTGTAAAAGGAAAATTCACCAGATCAGTTGGACATTGGCTCTTTGCAGAGCAGCAAAAACAATAAAGTTTTTCCTATTTCGCCTCTAGGAGCTAATTTATTGTAGAAAAATGATAACAAAATTAGGTAAGATAATTCAATACTTAAATTATTAATTTTATCCAATGTCTACAAATATTGTCTGCCATTATTGAAATCAGTCATGTAAAAAAGCAAATCACACATTAAATAGTAATAAAAATATAGAATCGAACATGGTCGTGAGCTTAACAAGCATAATAACGCCTACGCACAGTCTAGGGTTTATTTACCGAAGGTGTATATACTTCAAGGTTCAAACGCGGGCTCATGTTCTTGTTGTGCTCAAGCTTTTATCAGATTGAGAGCTTTTAGCAAGTCAAACACAAGCAAGCTCGACTCAATAACAACGATTTTAAAATGAGCTATGGCCTAGAAGAGAGACATTATATTTTTTATAATATATATATATATATATATATATATATATATATATTCAAAGAAGATAAATATTATTGATAAGAAACACCAAATATCACAAAACTATAATCCTACCCAAGACAACATGGATCATCTTGGGTCTAGGATGTCTATGTCAATTTGTATGTCTTTGTACATAATTTATACCGCTATCCAGACCCTCAAAGATACGTTCATTTTGTTTCCTCCAGACATACCTCCACATCATCACTCCAAAAATCAATTGTATCCGCCTGTATGCTCCCAGCCCTTTTTCTTTTTGCGCTCTAACCTCATTCATGACTGACAAGAGATCTCTATTATGCATAGCAGGAAGTCCATAGTTGATGCATTGTTGATTCCAGATCTCCCAGACAAAGTCACAACAGAAGAAAAGATTGTCCCTGGACTCATCCATGTGCCCACATAGACAATATTTCTTATCCGTGCATTGCACACCAAACCTACTAAGACGATCTCTAGTAAGTAAGCGATTACGAATCATCTTGTATAAACATAAGAAATTCTTCACCGCTCCCCCTTTGATCCAAACCAGTTCTACCCAGTCCACCTCCGTATGCATGTTCTTGATCTGATTTAAGGCCTTCCATAAGCAGAAAGTTTCTTTTTCCATTTTCTCTCAAACCCAGTAATCCTCTGTGTCCATCCTATCAATTTCGTCTACCCGAATGTCAGCCGCATGTGTCGTCTCTATCAACCGGCCATGTAAGTTCCACTCCCTCCCGAATAAGACAACTAACCTGTTCAGTGGGGATCCTCGTAGCTCATAAACATGCCAGCCCTCCCTATCAATTATACTGTGATGGTTAACCAAGGATAATGCCATAAACTCGTCTGATTTCTGGAGCAAATAACCCTAGAAAGTCTAGGTTTAACCGATCCTCTCAAATCCAGGAGCACTTTTCCGTCACCGAGAAGTTATTGATCTTTGTTGACCAGAAATCACCCTTAGGAAAGTACCTCCCTCTAATCCAGTCAGCCCACAGAGACTTCAACGAGATGAATCTCTAGAATAGTTTGTAGGAGGCCGTTTCTCTAAGCAAAGTGACCTCAAACCCACACCTCCCTCGCTTTTGGGCCGGCATAACTCTTCCCAACTGATCTCATGAATACCTCATTTCCAAAGAAAGTTAGCACACATACGCTCAATCTTGTGTATAGTGGCTTTCGGTAACATGATAGTTTGGAGACAGTTAAGTGCAATAGCCAAAATGAAAGCCCTAATGAGTTCAATACGAACCACAAATGACAGGATCTGAGTCTACCAACCCGCTAATCTAGCATGAGTGTAGTTGAGTATGCCCTCACAGTCCGCATAAGTTGCGTAATTGGCAACCCTAAATATTTAACCGGCAACACACCCTCAGAGATGTCCATCATTCCCAGCCACGTGGGCTTATCTCTACAAAGTCATGTTTATTTTTGTTAAGCTGTAATCCCGACCACCTTTCAAGTTTGTCGAAACTACTTCTAAGAGCATCGATCGATCTTTTCATAGGCTCCAAAAAAAAAACTAACAGATCGTTCGCATATATCAAATGAGATACCACTAATGTCGTCTTCCTAAAAAGTGGATTGACTTCTTCGTCTCAAGCACGTGAGAAACTCCATCACAATGACAGAGATATAGAGACAGCGGATCGTCATGACTAATACTCCTGGAACTCTTGAAGAAACCTTCCGGATAACCCCGGATCAGAATAGAGAAAGTGCACTCCCTCACCCTATCCACCCACCATTTGTCGATTCTCATGCAAATCATAATATGGCATAGGAAGTCTCAGTCCACCATGTCATATGCCTTCCTAAGGTCCAACTTGAGGCAAGCCTTATTCCCTCCTTACTTATTGAAATATGTCACCAATTCATGGGCTAGCAAACAATTATCAAAGATCAACCTACCTTTTATAAAGGCAGATTGATTAGGAGAAATAACCTCTTGCATAATCGGTCTCATCCGATCACACATCAGGTGTGTGATGATCTTATATATGAAATTACAACATGCTATAGGCCTGCAATCTCCAAGAGAGGAAGCTCCCTCTACCTTAGCAATTAACACAATAAAAGTACGATTAAGTTCCTTGAGCAATTTATCCGAGTCAAAGAATTCTCTAACCATTATTAGGACATCGAATTTGAGAAGCTTCCAGTGGTTCTTGAAAAGGCACCACCAAACCCATCCTGCCCCGGAGATTTATTCTGGTCTGCCTCCTTGACAATTAATTCAATCTCTTCCATAGAAATCGGCTTCCGCAAAACCTGATTACCTCGACCCATAACCAGTTTTTTAAACACAATTGGGGAATGTAGACTAATATGAGGATTGATTGTAGAGATCATGGAAGAATCTGGTCACTTCCTCACTAATGATATATGCCTCATTAATAGTGTTTCCATTAGAGTCAAGGAGACCGGAAATGACATTTCGATGTTGTCTAGCTTTCACAGTGGCATAAAAAGCACCTATCTACATCTCTAAGCCAGTTGCATTTCGTCCGTTGTCTAACTTGAGCCTCACCAGGAACCTTTCCCTGCGCAATGTCCTGCAGAGCGACTTCCTCCTTGCAAAGAACGAGGTTGAGGGGATCAGAATGCACTCTCAGTTAGATGTCAAATAGTTTGTCCTCCAAGCTCCTAGAGAGGCGTAGAAGGAAATTCTTTGTTCCAAGCCTTAAGTGGCTGCTTGATGCATTTTAACTTGGAAGCTAACCTAAATTGGGCTGAGCCACGTACTAAGGAGTTCCATCCCAGAAGAACCATTTCCTCGTAACCCTCCTTATGGAACCACGCATTATTATATTTGAACGGTCACCCTTTGAATATCGACTGTTCCTCCAATCTGATGACAATAGGAGAGTGATCACTGGTGCCAGGAGACACATTAAGCTCCACTAAATTGGAAGATCTCGAGCCATCGACCATTACAGAGAGCACGATCTAATTGAGTGAAGATACGCTTGTGGATAGCCCGGTTGTTCCATGTCTAGATGTGGCTCGACTTTGCCATGCACCTTAAGTCCAGAGGATAATAGACAGTTTTGAAATTCTGCAAGTAGCGTCCTGAACATGATGCCCCCCTTTCTTTTCGTTGTCATACATGATAGTGTTGAAGTCTCCCACCACCAGTAACGACAGTTTGTCCCCCATCATGTTGCTGGTGGCGATGATCTCTCTCCACAGTCTCATACGTTGTATCATATCATTATGCCCATAGACCGCCCCAAACACTATTTCAAGGCCACCTATGTTGATGAATTTGACGGTGATCAATTGATCCGAGCAATGTACTATGTCCCCTTTCCAAACTCTGGTGTCCCACATGACCCATACATGGGCCATATCCCCCTGTTCCAAATTGTGGACGAAATCCCAATGATTCAAAGTTCTTCGCTTGATCTTGGAAGCATATTTGATTTTCGATTCCAAAATATTAATGATAGAGCACCCAGACTTCTTTGTGTAGTCCATAACTTACCTACCTATAGAATTAACCTCCCTCATATTCTAAGTGAAGATTGTCATAAAAGACGGTTGTTGACTCCCTTATTGACACGTGAACTCTCCCTAAGGGGAGAAGAGAGTTCATCCAGGTGGGCCACCGTATTTTTAACACCACCCTACTTAAATTCAACATTGGCTTGCCAGATAGAGTTGGGCACGACCAAAGGTTCTTGAAGATTTCCTGTCTCGTTTATTCCTGGGTAACCCAGATTAACATGACCTTTCAGCAGTACACTGCCCAAATTTCCTCTACTTTCCAACTTACGTCTAACTCTGCCAGGGTTCCAATCATGTTCAATAGCCTTGGCCGGAAAAACAACCATGTTAGTCTCCACCGTCTCCAGCCCACCCTCTCCTTTCTCACCCTGTTGATCCTCCACTCCAAACACTACCATTGCCCCTGGGGGCTCCATGCATCCTTTCCCATTTGAATCTACCGCCGATTGGATAGGTTGGTTGTCTTCTTCTGCAGTCCTTTTTCCCAATACCGTAGGATTGGGGGGGCCCAGGGGCTCCTGCTCACCAGTATCCATATTGGAAATGCCAGTACTATTACTACTCTTATTGCATGTATTAGTCTGATTGTCCATAGTGGTGCTTCCCGCCACATTGAAGGGTTTAGTTACCTGTCGGATACAAGTCCTTGCTAATTAGCTTTACTATGGGGTACCGCGTCAGGGCAATGTGAGATAATGTGACCAAAGCTCTGACATGTACAGCAGTAAGGAGGGACCCATTCATATTCCACTTTCTTGGAAGATAGTGTCTTATGACGGTAGTTCGATCTCTAGCTTATCCGGTAAAGGTCTGCCGCATTGATTTCAACGAATACTCTCGTATACGACAATCGTTCCCTATTAGCGGTAGCATTATCAGGACGTAAAGGCTTTCCGACGCCGCTGGCTATCTTCATAACGGCCTTAGTGCTCCAAAGTTGGGGAGAGAGCCACGGAACCTAATCCAGATCGGCACGGTAGCCAAGTGATCTCTTTCAAAATTAGAGGGATCCCAGCGTCTCATAACAACCAGTCTACCGTTAAATGTCTACGGTCCATTCTGGATCGCCCACTCTAGGTCCTCCGCTAGACCGAATTTGATAAAAGTATAACCTATTTTTCCGAGAGAATCTCTATGCTTCCTTTCGGCCTCCACATACGCAGGACAAATCCTTTAAGCTGACCGAAGTACGATCTAGCTCCCATGACATATAGGACTATGACATTCTTCCAATATTCTTCCATTTCCACGATATCGTCCTTAACAATCCTGTTCACCGGTCTCCCTATGATGTTTTCGGCTTGATATAATGCATGTCAATGGACTCCTTGTTCATTCCCGATCTACATCGATCTGCCCACGAAGATGGAGCGTCGATCGAAGGTTGAAATGGGGTGACAGACTTCTTAGGCATATTATCGAACACCTTGGGGGCGTGATTATCTAATAGGCGAGCATGAACCGTGGTGGATCAGGAAACCACAGAGGGAAACTGAGTCTGAGGGGGTTTGGAATCCGCACCAGCGGCCCCCGAGCGAACCCCTTCCTAGGAGGAGTCTCCCTCTCTGACGGGGCCAATAGTGGTCCATCCGTCATCCAACAGAGAAACGCAAGCAGAAAGCGGGGGGAGAGGAGGAAAGGCGGAGGAGGGATGGAGGGGAGGGCGGCCACGAAGGGGGGGAGAGGCGGAGAAAGAGGGTCAGGGGGATTGTCAGAGGCGCACGCGAGGAAGAAGCAGCAACCGCTGAGGCCAAACCATGCGTGTGTATATATATATATATATATATATATATATATATATATATAAGTGGAGTCCACGTGTCAAAATCCAACTAGTCATCATACCATCTAACTACTATTGCTTTCGTATATCCTGTTGGAATTGGTACAATGCATGCAAGCATTCGTATGCAAATGGGTTTTGACACATGGGGTTCCTTTAGGAACCTTTTCAACACGCGTGCACACACATATATGCTCTAAAACTAGCCGGATGGTTTAATATTATTGAACCAACCTATGTTACAACCGTCGGATTTGGATTGCAAGGTTGAAATTAAAAGGTAAGAATGTCTACTTAAAAGATACAGACGTAATCTCAATCTTGTAATCCAAATCCAACAGTTGTAATATAGGTTAGTTCCATAATATGAAACCACCCGGCTGGTTTTTGATATATATATATATATATATATATATTTATTTATTTATTTTGTGTCCTTTTTCCAAGCCGAGTCGTGGCTATATAAGCCACCCAGCTGCCCGAGGAAAATTCGAACCAGGACCTATCCATGGTTGTCCCCCCCTCATACCACTAGGCTAGTGCCTTATATATATATATATATATATATATATATATATATATATATTTTGATATGTCCTTTCCACCGAGTTAGAAACTAAGTTCCCCAAGGGCAGATTCGAACCGTGCCCATCAACACGGGAGCCCCCATCGTAACCAACAGGCCACGACCCCACGGAAGCATATATATATATATAAAGAGGGAGGCTTGAAAACAGCCCAAAATGAGCCATCTAAGCCATATATCATCACATAATTAAAAAAAAAAAAAAAATCTAACTAACTGTTTAACTACCTAATATTATCTAACTATAGCCAAAGTCAAACACCTTTAACTCGTGTGGTTAAGGTGAGAGACATTCTCTCTAGTTGGGTGGGTTTGATCCCACGGAGTAACGGTATCTATAACAAATTTTAATTTTAATATTTTTCAAAAAATATTTTTGCGTGCGTACAATGCAAGTGCACGTTATATATATAAACGGGATATGAGCCATACGCTCATATTCCTACATAAGCCAATCACATATGGACCAATAGGAATAGACAGTCCATTCCTATTGGTCCATATGTGCATGGCCCAAGTAAGAATATAAGTCTATGGCTTATATTCCATTTAGCATATATATATATATATATATATATATATATATATATATATAAGGAGGGATCCACATCCCCCATTTTTTGCATCCCCAAGCATCCCCATGTTATCAACCGTTGGATCTTGTTTAAGTTATCTAATCTTAGTAATTGATTTGAACCATTCAAATCAATGGTTAAGATTAGATGACTTAAACAAGATCCAATGGTTGTAAACATGGGGATGCTTGGGAATATGCATAATAGGAGGGAATATATATAAATATATATACGAGGGAAGAATCCCCGCATTTATGCATCCCCAAAGCATCTCCATGATCATAATCGTTGGATCTTGTTTAAGTTATCTAATCTTAACTATTGATTTTAATGGTTCAAATCAACGGTTAAGATTATATGACTTAAACAAGATTCAACGACTGTAAAAGAGGAGATATTAGGGAATGCAAAAATGTGGGGATCCTTCAAGCTACTCTTGTGTGCTACATTTTGATAATTAGTTGATTTTATTGTCTTTAATATCATTATTTTGATATCCATGTTGCATTACTAAGATCCGGATCACCACTTTTGGCTATCCAAATTGAAAATCCGTCAGAATCGGAAACTTGTTAGGGGGTAAGGGAATTCCTGTAAATGAGATTCTCAATTGACTCCTGTGAATCAATGTTCGAGATATTAAATATCATTCATATCAGTTTAGTTTTCAGATATCGGATGTCAGATATTGAAAAATATTGAAATATTATATATCAATAAATATACAATAAATTTTATATTCTAATGTCCAATATCAATAAATACAGATATTAAATATCATTCATATCAGTTTAGTTTTCAGATATCGGATGTCAGATATAGAAAAATATTGAAATATTATATATCAATAAATATACAATATATTTTATATTCTAATGTCCAATATCAATAATATACAATATATTATATATTTTAATGTCCAATCAAATTCAAATTTCTAGATGTAAATATTCTTAATATTCTAAAAGGCTTAAACTAAGTAACTAAGAAAAAACATCTAACATAAAGATAATAACAAAGTAACGATTATAAAATCACAAGTACAAATAAAAAAAATAGTAATATTAATATCGTATCAATATAAAAACATACTTAACAAAGAGGGAGGAACCTCACGGTCGCGATTCGACATAAAAAGAGAGATGGGGAGGCTTCCAGCTCGACAGCTAGAAAGCAAGGTTCGCAGTATCGGAATCGGTATCGGACTATTCATGAGTATCGGGATCAGTGGTATCGGAAATATCGGCAATTTCGGATCAGAGAATCGGATATTTTGGTATCTTATCAAATAATTATTAATAAATTATTAACATTTTAGAAAATATATTTTATACATTTATGTATAATTTTAAGTATTTCCATAATTGTTTCTTAGTAGTTTTGAAATTGAATGAATAGTAGTCACCCTTGCCGATTGGTTTAAATACGATAGATAAGTTTTCTTCTTTTACATGCTTTTACAACCTTACTATGTTTTTACACTATTGTTGATTGTTTTTTTTCGTTCAATTTTCTTTGCCGAATTGATCGAAAAAGAGACCCCAATATCGGATATCGGTCACTATCGGTCGATACGAATTGGGACATACCAAACCGTATCGGTATTGGTCGTATCGAATCGGTATCGGCCGATACTACAAACTATGCTAGAGAGGAGGGAGGCTTCCTCAAGACGAGAGAGAAACGAGGGAAGGGAGGATTAGATTTAGGACTCTTTTAAGTTTAAGTTTGGTTAACATATAGGATATGACCCAACCCAGCCCCAAACACTTATTCACCTCTAATATCCGAAATTTTAGTATATCATGAGATTTCAGTTGATATCATATCGGTCGACAAATCCGACTCGACCGATATATCATTCGACTTTTTCTCAAAACAATATATATGATATATATGGACGATATATGTCATTTTAGGCTTCAAACTAATATATCCGTAGATATCACCGATAACTATAACATTGTTATAAATATATACTGGATCTTTGACTAGATCTAGTATACCCAAATAAATATTAATCATAAAATAAATCCAAAACATTCTCTCTATAAATTAAACCCATAAACATATATTAGGCATCTTAGTTTACTTCAAAGGTATATTTCATAACTACCACGCAATACCTGGGCAATCATTTTTGCACTATATAAGTAAAAGTGCAAATGTTAAAATTGTTTCCCATACTCCAGTAATATAATAAATCTTCCATTACATTTATATAGTTTTATCCTTGAAAAATGAAGACCAGTACAAGAACTGATATAACAAATATAGTTGACTAATAAATGGAATTGAGATGCATATAAATTCGGTGACATTAGAGTAGTGGAGCAAGATGCACCTAAACAAAAAACACAGATAGGGAGGATGCACCTAAACACACACGGATAGGGATGTAATAAGATCGGATTCGGGTCGGAGATTGGACCCTCCACCTCGGCCGCCTCCAAAAAATATTTGCATCCACATCTGCCTCCACTCGGAGGAGAAATATTCTCCACTCCAACTCCAAATGGAGGTCTGCATACCCACCTCTAACACCATATCCGCCTCCAACCTCATCTCCAAGCGTAACAATCTTTATTTCAACTAATGAAAAATGCAAAGGAGATTCTTTACATCAACTTGGATATATATATATATATATATATATATATATATATATATATTCGCTCTAATAGGCTTGCAAGCCTACCATATGGAACAATTCCGTTCACTTTAACGAACTCCTCCGCAGGTTTCAAATAATTTTTTTAATAAAAAGTAAAAGATAGATTTTATTCTATCTTAATAAAGTAATCAAATCTTTTAATTATAGCCTATACATCTCCAACTTATTGTATACCATACTATTAAAAATCTACCTTTTATACTATTAAAAATCTAGCAAATATGTCTTTTATAAAATATTAAAAATATTTTAATTATAATTATCTTTTATACAACATCAAAAATTAAATTAAAACTAAAACTAAAATTAACATTAACATTAATGTTAATATTAATATTAATTTTAATTTTAATATTAATGTTAATGTTAATTTTAATATTAAATTATTAATTTCAATATTAATGTTAATATGAATGTTAATGTTAATATTAATATTAATTAAATTAATCTTAATATTAATATTAAAATTAACATTAATATTAATTTTAATGTCAATATTAATATTAAATTCAATATTAATGTTAATGTTAACATTAATGTTAATATTAAATGTTAATGTTAACATTAATGTTAATATTAATATTATTTTTTTTGTTAATTAATATTAATGTTAATATTAATGTTAATATCAATTTTAGTTTAAATTTAATGTAATTTAATTTTTAATGTTTTTATAAAAGATTTTAATATAGTACACAGTAAGTTGGAGATTTATAGGCTATAATTAAAAGATTTGATTACTTTATTAAGATAGAATCAAATTTGTCTTTTACTTTTTATCAACAATGCCTATGCTTGGGAGATTGAAACTTGTCTCCATATCAACCTCTGCCTCCACGGAGTTTGCCCCCAAATCTGCCCAAAGTCGAGTCCAGCGAGTCGGAGCTCTGTCAGACCCGACTCCATTTACATCTTTACACACGGGAAGAGAGTAGGGGAAAAGACAATGGGGAGAAAAACAATGACATAAGCATCTGAAAATAATGATATCTTCCTTTTCACTGATGGGCCAAGACAACAAAGAGTTGCTAAAACGCAAACACATCCTGCCACATCCAACCCCACATTAGGCTTAACCTAGCCATCGAAAATATGAGAGCAGATTAAACATTCAATACGAAACTCTTACCAAAAGATACTGTCAAAATGAGTACTAAAACACACTAAATCAAGATCTACAAAACTCATGTTGTAGATTTTGAAAGACTACTCGAGTTTGCAAACAAAAAATACGACTCTTTGTCTAGGAAGGCCATAACGAATGTATGCATCAAACCATTTTTGAAGGGCACAACACAACAGCATCAATAATAAGCAATTCAAATAAGAATTGACATGCTAGGCGTCTAAGTCAACAGGCAAAAAGTAAATATTATTATTGTTATCAAAAAATGCACGATAGCATCAAGGTATCAATGAATACATCGATAAACAATAAACCAATCCCGTCTAGGTTGACACAGCCTTACACTTTGAATTAATGAAGAAAATAGGTTTGACTATTTGATATCCACAATGAGCAATTTAACTGTTAATGGAATCAAGTGAAAACTTAACCAAGTATGTGGGGACTATAAAAGATGAAGTTGAGTAACAATTAAAAATACCATAAATAAGAATCAATGTAACCTCGTATTCAAAAGGTACCTTGAATGCAACATCTGTGTCCTTTCTCATCCGTTCAAACATGTTAGCGTAGAGCTTAGCATCTCTTCGATTATTCTCTAATTGTTGTTGCTTAAGTGTCAATAGTAATGATTTTAATTCCCTGCATGTGTTGATCGAGAAGTTAAAACCATTAATAACGAAAGAATAAAATCACCTTTGGCTACCATGATGCACCTGTTTTGCGGGTCAACTTCAAGTGCTTTCTGAACATCCAATTTAGCTGAACCTAGATCACCAGCTTCCATATAAGCTTGTGCTCGCCTGTATAAAGCTTTCACATTGCAAATCTCGATATCTAGTACCTGAAAGCGGTAAAATGGGTGCACCTGTGAACTAAAATGTTCAACAATTGGTGGCATAACACCAACGCGCATTCAAAATTACCTTTGAACATAATTTTATTGTTTCCTGATTGTCTTTCAGTTTGAGGCAGCAAGCTGCATGATTTAACCAGCAGGAGACTCTCAAACTTTTAAATAGCTTTTCCTCGCCATTTTCAAAGGGCCCGTCATCATTAACATAGTTAACAGCCTGACATTGATCATGTCAGTCAACACTTGGACGACAAAACAAGCCAGAAAATCAATTTTAGTCACCTATGTTTCTATACCTTATCATATCTCTTTGCAGCTCGGAGAAACTTTCCAAACTTATATAGGTTGTTGCCCATTTGTTTTGCCTTTTCTGCTGCTTCAACTTTTTCACGGCTATTCATTTCCCATAGTTCTTTTTCCTGCAGTAACACATTGAACTGCAGTTAATGTATGACCATGCTTTGAAGTGATATCACATCATTAGCTGAATCACCTTTGTGAAGTCTACCAACTCTACTTCATATATCAAAGTTGAATGTGCAGGAACAGTGATCATATCCCTCTTAATATCGTCATTCCCAAATCCATAATCGGGTTTGATTGTGACTCGAGAAAATTCACCCTTCAACATCGTTGCTACTGCCTGATCTAGTCCAGATATTACCTGTTCTGTATAACAAAACGTAGCAGGATATGACAAAGAGAGCAATCACTTTGACCAATATACAGTAGTAAGAGTATCAGTCCCATACTGTCAAAACCAATAAAACGGAGACTTTTCATAGGCTGACCTTCATCTATGACAAACTCAAAGAGTTCATCGTTGAACCCTCGTCTTTCAAATAAGATTCCATCTTCTATCATGGCAGTGTACCTAACTGAAATAAGATCAACTCACATGTTAAGCACACATTACCAGCTTATAGATTAAAAGAGATCAGTTGATATCTACTAAAAGTAGGTCATGTATCAATTTATGAACAGAGCCAGGTGTGAAAATTGAAAAACTTCTAAAAGGATACCAAGAGTAGTAAACAATAATGTAATTATCTCATCATCTTCAAAGCCTCTTACTTTGATGTTCAAATAGGGTGTACTGTAAATCACATCCAAGGATAGAAGCACTAGATATGCATAACCAGTTGTCAACCTAGCATTCATCCCCTATTATGGAACAAAATTTCTGGGTTGAAACAAAGGTATTTATGGGTGTCAGAGGAGCTTGCAAGATCTGGAAGCCAGTTGGCAGGTAGTAGATGCAACTATTTTAGAGAGTCTAAGCAAATGCAATGAAGAGCAGTCCTCCGTATTCTCTCTGAATGGAAGAGGTCTAGAGAAGCAGCAAGGCGACAATACATGCTATAGGAACTGATGTGCCGCTTTGGCACAAGACAAACATTTCTTGAGACATATTAGCAGAGAAACAAAAAGGACAATATATACTATCATGTCCTCACATTGATGCAGAACAAAGGGACCTAAGAAAAGTCGGTTTCTTTTATTTTTAAAAATTATCTACTTGG
Organism: Iris macrosiphon; assembly: GCA_036927795.1. NCBI lineage: Eukaryota > Viridiplantae > Streptophyta > Magnoliopsida > Asparagales > Iridaceae > Iris > Iris macrosiphon. The sequence continues at coordinate 139,072,497 of JAYESA010000005.1, forward strand.
TTAATTTAGGTAGCAAATTAGTTTTATTAGGCAATAAATTAGGATAAGATGGATAGGAATTATGAATTCTAAATCTACACAACTAGGATTCTAATTCGATCCAATTAGATATATTTTCTTGGATAATATAAGAGGGTATTTATGTCTTTTTATTTCTCTATTAGTCACTCTTTTTTAATCTGAAATTGGTTAATGTAAATGGGGAACTCAATCATCATCATCTAAATAGAGGTCGACACACCTTTTTAAAGCATCACATTATTCTCTCTTCTTTATTCTACATGGTATCAGAGAGTAGGAACTTTATAATCCTAAACTCTCCTACCTTCCACCAAAACCTTCTCCACACCAGCTCTCTCCAAACCCAAACACCCCTGCCCCCTACCATAATTCGCTTCCTCTCCCTTTCCTAACTTCTCCTTCTCACACAATCTCCACCCACCAACATACAAGAACCAACCCCCCACCCCCACCTCCCCCTCCACACCTGCAGAGTGTTATATATCTCTTTTTATTTCTTTGTAAGTCTGTTTTAGTCCCACATCGGTCTACGTAATATACGTAATATGAGGACCCTAATCATTATCATATAAATAGGAGGTCCATACCCCTCAATAAAATATCTCATTATTCTCCCTTCCACTTTCAACTTATAACAAATAGAGTTCTATTAGGAAAGTGATTCTCTTTGGCTTAGGCATGTATCTGTAGGTATGGAACAGTTATAATAAAAGAGTTCTTTTCGACTACAGTGTTTCATGTAAATTAAAAAAAGGAATGTACTTGCGGTGTGTTTCATGTAAATTAATAATCCATGACACTTTTCAAATTCAGAAGAAAAAAATTCACAATCTTCTAAACTGAGTTGCTTGGATTGTTATAGAAAATCTTAGGCAAGGTAGTCAAAGGCGCAAGGCGCACTCAAGGCGCAAAGGGTCCAAATCGCCCGAGGCGCAAGGCGCACTTAAGGCGTGCGCCCGAGCGACACGAGACGCACAAATTATATATATATATATATATATATATATATATATATATATATATCGGATTTCTACATTGATAAACATGTGTGCTTCAAATTCTCCCATGTCTAGGTTACAATCACTTTGAATTGAGTGAGTGAGAGAGAAAACAATAAAAAAAAAGTACATCAGTTCAAAAAATAGTCTAAAAACAGTACAACAGTTAAAAAAATAGTCTAAACATATTATTTTTTCACAAGATTTTCAAGGCGCGCCTAGGCGCGCCTTAGCTATTCCAAGGCGCTCGAAAAAGGCGCACCTAGGCGCGCCTTAGGTGGGCCTTAAGAATTGCGCCTTACCTGGAGTGCCCTGAGGCGCTGCCCCTGCGCCTAGGAGCAAGGCGCGCCTGAGGCGCGCCTTTGACTACACTGATCTTAGGATCCCTAAATTTGAAAATTCTACTTGAATAATTTTCAAATTTCATTATTTTGTTCTTATCTATAATTTATATTTCCTTTTCCATCATTTTTTCCTTCTTATCCTTTATTTTCTCTTCCACTTTTCTACAGATAACAGGTAGACCGTAGAGTTGGAACTGGGAAGGTGATTCTCTTAGGCTTATGTATTGTAGGCATGGATCTTTATGTATTGAATTGTTGTTAGAAAATGAGTTGTTTTGGATGACAGTGAATGATTATGAAACACAAAACAAGTCAAAGTAGGAAAGCATATAGGTGTGTTTAAAATAATCCACACATAAATCACAAATAATTCCTAATAATTCCCAAGTTTGGAATAAGAAATTTCACAAGGAGTTGCTTGAATGATTATCCTAAATCTTAGAATCCCTAAACTTGAAGATTCTATTCGGAACCTTATTTTTTCAAGTTTTCATTATTTTGTTCTTACATTAATTTATATTTTCAGTGAACTCTACAAAATCTACAACCAAAGAGTTAATAACAAAATCTAGCAAAATCTTAAAATCGTTTCTTAAGATATCTGGAATCATAGAAAGATATCCTAATTTTCTTAATGTGAAAACATCCTGAATCCCTGATGCACCCTTAAAATGATTTTATTATTAAATGTAAGTCACATAAATTAGGAAACATGCAACAACAACAACGTAGCCTTCATGCCAAATTTCTGGGGTAAATTAGAAAACATGACAACAAATTCAATGCTTAAATAAATTGACATAAAATAGTAAATTATAAATATAAGTTCATATGGTCAAGCATGCATACCATTAAATTAATTACTACAACTGTAGGATTCATATCACCTTATTTCAAAAGTATTCAGTACTTACTCCGTGCAGTTTCTCCATCATTTGGTCTGCGTACACCTTCTCCTTCTCTTAAAATCTTTTTAAGGACCATCATATCACCAGTAACATCAAGAACAGGCCTTAAGGACAGCAATTCAATATCAATTATCAGTGCAGAGTTTGAAGGAACAGCAGTGAAACCATAATTTGGGGCTCTTCCAGTTTCTCCAAATGCATCTGTAGATGATTATGACTGTGGAATGAGTAAGACCATGTTGGGGATTGAATAATCCACGTATAAAGTGAAGACAGTGTAATGAGAAAATTTAGAGGGAAAATAACCAATTCAAGGGAGAAAGTGTAAGAAGTTAAAAAATAGTGAAAAAAAATGATAATCTGATATTATTTAACCAACTGTTCAAACGCTCAATTTTGTTATTCTAGCCTTGATAAACAAACTATTCACCCCCCCCCCCCCCTCCCTCTCAACACACACACACACACACACACACACACACACACACTTGAAAGGGGTATAAAATAACAAATAAGAGGGTACATGTCTTGTACAAGATTACGCGGCCAGTGCTTATCCTGTAGGAACCTAGGCAGCACTTATTGGAACACTGGGCTCTTGCATATACAGTTGACGCCAAAATACATGTATATCGGCAATGGAATTCACATAGATATGAACCAAAAGAAAGCAGGCACCCTTCTTTTGAGGGACATATGCAATTTTTATCTCCTATTAAAAAAGGGGTTTCCCAATGCCAATATATATATATATATATATATATATATATATATATATATATATATATATAATCTGAGCCTTCATCTTCCAGGATGCAAGCCTTACCGTCACACAAGGAGACACCCTTAACATGTTCTCTCCTACTTAGGAAAGCAATTCTAGCCTTAACAGCACAACTGATTCAAACCCTTTTGATTGAATTTGCCTTGCATTGGACCTGGTTTGGATAGGCTTGGTTCAAAAAATGTTAAAAACATTATTTAATTGGCATATGGAACATGGTTCACAGTATCGGCCAATACTGATACGTATCGGCCATATTGCTATCAGTTTTGGACTATTCTGATCTCAAACTGATTCTTGCTCATTTTTGTCCATTACCGAGAATGGGGCTCTCTTTCCCGGTCAACGATGCTAAGAAGAAAACTAAAAGAAAGAGACAGTACAAGAAAAACTATGGATAGAATGATTTGCTCATGTCAAAGATTAACATGCTACATCGTGTTGACAAGGAGTGGACCAATATGATTCCTTAAAGGCAAAACATTATCAATTTTCGAAGTTGTATATCTATAACTTCACAACATTCATCTATTCATAATATTATTCCATTCAAAACTAGCTATTGCAAGTATATTTTGTCTATAAAGCTAAAGTGAAATAACACATAACATTATAAAATTATTACGCCTGCATGTATCAAACATTTTTCTAGATTTTTTTAATAATTTAAATTATTCTTTGGTTTTCCGAAACGAAGAACCAATGCTCATAAGAGCGCCTGGAAAGTTTTAACACCCTGCCTTGCATGACGCATGGAAAAAAAGAGACAATAATCAGATTTACTTTATTTTGAAAATTGAAAATAGAAAATTATCAAACAAATCTAGCTACCATCTTGTTCATCTTCTAGGAGACAGGTCTAAAGGTGTTTCAAAAAAGGGAGGTGGGTCCATAAATGTTGCCAATGAGATCTTAAGAATACCCCAATACAAGCAGGTTTGCGAAATTATATGAGAATTTGACTGGGTTGGGTACATAGATGAAAAGGAAATTGGTTGGTATTGTGAGATGCAAGTTAGGTAACGCCATACCAAAAGAGGTAGTAGTGCACATTATAGTATATAGGGTGTGTTAACCTTCAAAGCCACATTAACACAAGGGATTCATAATCTAAGAAGAGCATCAAGCAAAATAAACTGCAAATTCACCTAAAATGCACTCAAACATAATGAGAAGTATTAACGAGTTTAAAACATGAAGAAGCCGGAAAGTGGGAGGCAATTTTCTTGCAAAATGTTCAACAAGTTGAAAAGAAAACAAGACTATGCCGAGATTAGATCTTCTCTTTCTCAGCTGCAGCTCGGGTTTGCTAGCCCATCAAAACTAGTCCCTTTCAAATCCAAATAAAGAGGTAATTTCTGGAGCATCATCCCTTTCTTCCATAAGTTCATAAACCCCAAATCCGTCATCAACAGATGGATCACAGGTGCCTGGTATTTCTTCGAAACAAGCGATGGTAGATGCGTCCAACCAATTGCTTCCTTCGAGCGCCTCCCAAAGTACTTGTTACAAGACTTTGGTAGAATGCAGGCTAATGCTCGCTTTTATTAGTGTTCTTGATTTTTGATATAGAAAATAGATAGAGAAATTGAATAATAAGACGAACATTGTGGTTGAACAGTTAAGACAGCTTTCTCCCCTCTTTTCATAGTCTTTAAGGCCCTCGGCAATGCTGTGCAGAAATGCCCTGCACAATAGATAGTTGTCAGATTCAGCTAACTATATCAAAATAGCAGCTGCATATATTTCTTGGGAAATGCATTATGCAACAGCCATACCAATTTAAAAAAACACAGAAAAAATCATTACGAATGTTATTTAAAGGAATATCTGTTTACCATACGTAAGGCACCAGACAAATGGACCAATATTGAATATCTTTTAAGGAAATAAATGCACCAAACTATCAGCTGGCATATTTATTGATGAAGTTCATTTACAATAATCACACTAATATATGTGGGTAGGAAAAACTTAGAATAAATCATTATATATGTAATTTAAATAGGACCTTTTTTTTTTTGCATGCATACGACGAAATAATGATCCGATATTCAAGGTCTTTCAACCAAAAAACCTAACCAAACCAAACCAAAATATCAGCTCAGATATTTATTGATATAGTCAAATCCAAGAAACATACCAATATTAAGGAGAAAAAAGAACAATAAGAAATAATCATTGCATAAGTAAACTGAAAAATAAAGGCTTTCTTTAAGATGTATAGGACCAGAATAATGAGCCAATAATGAAGAGATTTTTTAACCCAATGGCAAATGTTTGGTGATACTGTGGACAGAAACTGAAGATATTTATTTTGTATGTTTGCCTATAAGATATTTATTTTGTATGTTTGCCTATAAAGGGTAGTAGAATGAAAAAGAAAATAGTGTGATTATCTAGATAATAGAGATGTCGCCTTAAGTATGAAGTTTAATTGCTATGTATTATAGGGGGGAAAGGCTACAATTTTCAATAACTACATGTATTTTATTTCACTGTGTTAAAATGCAATATCAAAACCATACTAGATTGATGATAGACAATACCTTCATTGACATAAAACCATGTCCCTTCTTCAGAACTTTCTGCGACTACCGATCCATCAACTAACCTAACTTGGTACTTGACTGAAACAGGAGAGGCTCACACATTATTGTGTGAAATACCAATCATAACAGAAAATGATCACAATAGCATAAACTACCCGGAGGAAATTAACGGACTTCATTACCCTTAACTTCATCGAGGTCACCTGTCTGTACATCATGCCCAGCAACAAGAATTTTCTTCACAATTCCACCATCCTTACAGATGTCCACCACTGACAACCATGACAGCAGTTCAACCTCAAACTGAAGGTCAGCACCAGGAGGGATACCCTCTGAACCAGTGTTCCCATAGCCTAAAGCAGAAGGCAAAGTGAACAATGCCAATTCTCCCTTCCTCATTGTAGCTATTCCATGGTCCAAACCAGTAACCACCTCTCCTGGTAAATAAAATAGAATCAGAAAAGTTTCTATGATTTGCAATTACAAACCAGGAAATAAATGGGAGTTATTGCACGTGCCATAAAAAACTGGAATTTGGAAAAGAATACGACGCCTCAGAATTTTAGGAAAATAAAATATTTGATACAGCTCAAATGTAGACATCTTCGGTCTCTACCTTGAAGTACAGAGCTTACATTTGGTTTGATCTTGGGATTTTAGTTGTAAATTCCAAGCACAGGGAAGGAAAGTATGCTAGTTCTACAAATACGAGGATTCTCATTCCTGCTGCTCTGAGGCTTAATGTGCCATAAAGATGAATGCAAAACCCAATAGAAACTTGTATCTAACCTCTTCGTCTAGAATCTCTAGATACTTTCCTAGTCTAGGGGAACTCGGAAAGTGCTCCTTGATTGCATGAGCTTAAAATGCATATTAGAATAGGAAATCTTGCCTACCTGCCAAAGCCATCTCTTGCACATAATTTCCTTTTCTAGAGTTCAGCACTAGCTGACACTAATATGGGCATACACCTATTATGGTGCTTAGTGTATTTTGCTGCCCATGTCATGTCCAGCATGATGCAACACGGACACGATCCTGTGCTTACTATGGCACCAGCATAGGATTGATGTCAGGTAGACAAGTCCCATAAACATGATAAACTCTTTTCTCAAGGTTAAGTGCTCCATAGATGACCCGTTTTGACAAGAGAAGGCCCAACTGATGGATACAGAATCACAAACCAAGCATAAAATTAATGACAATTTAACCAAGATGGGCCATAAAAGTACTAGATATTTGAAAAGAAATAGATTCCAACATCAACTACTATTTCTACCTTATAGGAAGTTGCATCCACAATAAAGATTTACTTTGGATGCAAAACTTGCATTAATAGTAACCGAACAAAGTACAAGAAGACCCACAAAGAAAACTAAAATACAATCAGAAAGGTTCAAATTAATCCGCTTGACTCACATGATAGTAAATACCACTAGAAATTCCTTTCCATGCATGCACGGGCAAAGCATCAGGTGGGCTGGTCCAGGCAATAGCTCAGGCTTAAACAAATAAAAAAAAATTACTAGGGACTAAGTATCAGTCTTAGCTCAATTGGTAGAGTGGTTGGGTGTAGAATGGAAGATCCATGGTTCGAATCCTGTGTTGGTTGTGTGAATATTCAAATTTTTTTTTCATATTTTTGTTTATTTTTTGAGTTTATCATATGATTTCTGTTTCATACAGCCCCCCCTAAAAAAAATTTCTGGCTCCGCCGTTATTCAAACGAACTTCTAACCCAATGTTGCATATATTAGTGTGCTATTTCTTTATGGAATGTCTGCGTTGTGTTACTAGAAACAACGAACACTAGGAAACAAATGTTGCGTCCATGTCGCATCAAATCGGACAAGTATCAGACACAGCACAGGCACTCCAAATATGTATACTAAGGACACACAACGCCGTGCCGAACGTTTATCAGTGTCGAAACACAATGTGACATGTAAAAGGCACCCGAATTAAAGATGGTTAAAATGAGGAATGGAGATCTCACCGCGGCCGAGGTAGAAAGTCCTCGGCTCCCCTCGATCTCTCGTAGAATCGAACTTGCTACCATCCATCAGCGTCCCGACGTAATGAACTGTCCATCCCACATTAAAGGGGAAAAAAAAAAGTCTCTTCTTTAAACTCTTACTTCCCAAAAAAAAAAAAAAAAAAAAAAAAGAGAAGTTTTAGTTTTACTAGTGACTTCGTCGCCGGTGACCGGAGTCTCCCATCCTCCGTGTCCAGTCCTGAGGAGCTTCTTCTTGAGTCCGGAGCTGTTGACGCGCCTCTCCTCGCCGACGCGGAGAGGAGGGGCGGACTCGATCACCTCCCCCGGCTCCTCGTCATCGTCGTCGAGATCGGCCAGGTTCGACTCCCTCGCCGCCCTCGCAGAGAAGGTAATCCGAGAAGAGACCCTCGCGGCCATTGATTGGATGGATGGATGGATGGATGGATGGACGGACGGATGTTGGGAGCGTTTGTTTGGTGGGTTTGGGGTTTGAGGTCTGGGGGAGACGGTTTGATGATGGGCAGAAAATTTCACCGCATTAAACTTTCAAGAAGGGTGGTGACTGTTTGGTTCGCCAAAGTTAGGGGTGCTATTATTTTATTTTTTTTCACTTAGTATTAGTAAGGCCAGAATCTTATTCTAGATTCAGAATTTTGAGCACACAGTGCAAAAAAAATATTTTTTTAGATTTACGTTTTTTGTAATTAAAAAAAATTGGATTAAAAAAAATTTCGTATTTTATATTTAGTGTATTTTGCACCCAATTTAATTTTTTGTCGTTATCGGACGTCAAATTCGACGTAAATTTACTAATATAACCCTTACTAATCCTAATCATAATCCTAATCATAACTCTCTCCTCCCCCCTCCATCACATAACCTCCCCCCTCCCCCTAACCCTCCTTCTCCTCCCCGCGACCCCCTCCCCCTCCTCCCCGCGCCTCACCACTCTCCTCCCCGCGTCCCCACCGGGCCACCCCCCCCCCCCCTCCTCCCCGCGCCTCACCACTCTCCTCCCCGCGTCCAAGACTGACTCCAAGTGTCTCCATTTAATTTAAAAGCGCGGGACACTTTAATTCTATTTAAATCGGGGATACCAATTTTGACTAATCATATTTTAATCCCCAATTAATCCCAATGCCCATTTATTTAAGTCCATGCCAAACACACAACACCCCCTCACCATACAAATCACCAAACACCATTTTTCCCACAATTTTTGCATCATTTCATGTGTTCGTGCAATTACCCGAATTTAAGGGGCTTAGTTGCAATTATTGAATTAGGTGTCCTCACCTCATTGGCCAAGGCCAAATGGACGAATGTTTGTGCCTGATGATTTCCTCCAGAAGAATATCAAAGTCCGACGACAGAAGACAGAATTCGTATAACATTCTCTGAGAAGATTGTTACCCTGAGTAGGATAGATTGATAGGTTCTTTTGGATTCTAGAACTAGTATGGAAGGGTAGCAAGAGAATTAGACCCAGTAGTACCCTACCCGTGCTTGAGATATCAATGACCTTGGAAATATTGGGAGCGGGAAGGATTGTTGATCATAACCTAGAATAATTTATGGAAGTGCATAGCCCGATGCTAGGAATTAGTTGTTGGAAATGATAGCGATATCAGGAATGATATTATGGACTAGAGAAGATAAATTTTTTGGCTCTCACTTGGAAGATAATGATCTAAATTCCAAAAATTCTAGTATGTGCTTGAGTGATACCATTATTGTACTATGTGATTTGGAGAGATAAATAATGAAAAGAAGAAATTTGAGGAATAAAATTTTAGGGAAAACCTTGAGGAGAAGAGAAATTATACATTAGGCGAGGAAAGACTTTTCTTTTGAGGATTGATGTTTGAAAACAGAACAGGAGAATTTATCTTGAGGTTAAAGTCTAGACGATGACATCGTCCTAGCATGAGTTGGTTGAGCCAATACCACACGATACTGGATTGTCGACGTGGTTGCATTATTTTTTTGGCCACCAGATTACCTAGGGTTGAGTTTCTTCAGGGAGCCCAGGAGCATGGGGCCCATCTACCTTAGGGGCACACAATGCAAAGGGTGAACCAGTGTACCCCCGCATTATATCGGGGTTGAGGATGTGTTACTAGAGAACCTTCCGGGCCGGCCACCTGACAGAGAGATAGAGTTTGCTAAAGAGTTGACTCCCAGAGCCGAGCCAGTTATTTTCTCGTCTTCAGACTAATACCGATAGAGTTGGTTGAGTTGAAGGTCCATAGTAGAGGATCTCTTAGACAAGGGTTTCATTCGGGCTAGTGTCATCTTAATTGTGCCGAAGAAAGACGGGACGGTACGTTTGATCAGCTTAGTGGCGCATGTGTATTCTCGAAGATCGATCTTGGATCAGGCTATCATGATATCAAGGTACGGGGAGAGGACATCCCGAAGACGGCTTTTCGGATGAAGTATGGGCACTATGAGTTTCTAATCATGCCGTTTGGTTTAACCAACGCGCCAGCAGTATTTATGAGTCTAATGAATAATGTTTTCCACCAATACTTAGATAAGTTCGTGGTGGTATTTATCGACGACATCTTGGTATATTCCAAGAGCCAGGAGGAGCACGAGAGACATCTTAGGATTATGTTGGAGACGCTAAGATAGGAGAGACTGTATGCCAAGCTCAGCAAATATGAGTTATGATTAGATAGAATAGATAGTCTACGCAACAGGACAACTAAGGGTTCATAAGAAGAACTATCAGACGCACGACCTAGAGCTAGCTGCAGTGATATTTGCACTAAAGCTATGACGACACTACCTTTATGGAGAGCATGTTGAGATTTATACAAAACACAAAAAGTTTGAAGTATGTCTACACGTAGAGGGAGCTCAACATGAGACAGAGGCGCTGGCTAGAGTTGATGACAGATTATGACATTGAGTTGCAGTACCACCCTGGCAAGGCGAATGTAGTAGCAGATGCCTTAAGTAGGAAGCCCATGGCATACTTTTTGACGACTCAGCGGCAATTGCTAGAGGATCTCCAGGAGCTTGGGATAGAGATTGTATTGCCATGCATGGATTGACAGATGTCCAGTCTCGAGGTTCAGTCTACTTTGATTGAGAGGATCAAGGCAGCCCTGCCTATAGATGCGAGATTTTGACATCTACGAGAGAGGACAGAGGCCGGCATACAGACGGGACTCATGATTCATGAAGATGGAACATTGAGGTGTGGAGATCGCCTATACGTTCTGAGTGGCGAGCTACGCCAAGAGTTGATGACCGAGGCTCATAGCTCAATTTATTCTATTCAACCCGGAGGTACGAAGATGTATCGAGATTTGGGGCAACATTACTTGTAGCATGGGATGAAGAGAGAGATTGCAAGATTCATGGCGAGATGCTTGGTATGTCAGCAAGTCAAGGCTGAATATCAGAGAATTGCATGACTATTGCAGTCGCTTCCCATTCTCGAGTAGAAGTGGGAACGCATTACCATGGACTTCATCACAGGATTCCCGTGGAGCCATAGCGGGAAGGATACAGTTTGAGTTGTCGTAGACAGACTCACCAAGTCTGCACATTTTTTGCCCTTCAAAGTTGGGTAGTCCACGGAGATATTAGCTGACATGTATATGAGACAGATAGTATGACTACATGGAGTGCCTGTCAGCATCGTATCGGATCGTGATTCTAGATTCACATCATATTTTTGGCGGAGTATGCATGAGAGCCTAGGAACTCGTCTCAAGTTCAGTACTGCATATCATCCACAGACTGATGGCTAGTCAGAGCGCACGATACAGATATTAGAGGATATGTTGAGAGCGTGCATGATTGATTTTGGAGGATCTTGGGAGGACCATCTACACTTGGTAGAATTCTCCTACAATAACAGCTACCAGGCTAGCATACAGATGGCACCTTATGATGCACTATATGGTAGGAAATATAGGTCACCAGTATGTTGGAGTGACGTGGGAGAGCGTCAGATACTTGGTCCAGAGTTGGTGACACAGACAGTGGAGAAAGTCAAGCAGATTCAGAGACACCTGCGTGCAGCATAGGACAGACAAAAATATTGGGAAGATGCGCATCACAAACCTTTGGAGTTCAAGGAGGGTGACCACGTATTTTTGAAGATATCACCTACTCGTGGTACCATCAGATTAGGAGGCAGAAGCAAGCTGAGATCGAGGTACATCAGGGCCTTTTGACATCTTGGAACGAGTTGGCAAAGTGGCTTACCGTCTTGCATTGCCTCCATCATTAGAGGGAGTGCATGACGTATTTCACGTATCGCAGCTGAGGAGATATGTCGCAGACCCTAGCCACATGCTTGATCATTCGGAGATTACAGTCGGACCCAGTCTATCTTGCGTAGAGCAGCCAGTTGAGATCCTCGATCACAGCAAGAAGACCTTGAGAGGGCAGACTATTCGACTGGTCAGAGTTGCATGGAAGCATCATTCGCCAGGCGAATCTACCTGGGAGCACGAGGATTCTATTCGACAGCGTTCTCGTATTTTATTTGAGGACCAAGGTACGAATTTATGTACCGCCTTTGATTACCAGCTTGTTTTAAGATTCTCTTAGCTATTATCGTGCTTTACTTTTAATTTCGGGGACGAAATTTTTCTAAGTTGGGAAGAATGTACACCCCCTCAATTAATTCTGTAGATAGTCTGGTATGGGTTGGAAAATTTTGTTTTAGCAGCAGATGATTGAGGTTTAGAGTTAGGCTGCAGATGTCTGTTTATTTTAATTAAATCCTCGGCGTGCCCTACCATTGTTGAATTATTTGGAGCTCAACATCAGCCCATAAATTCCATCGGACTGTTGTACTTTTGACTTGACCCGCCAATTTAGGCACTGGACTTTTCCGTCACACAAAAATCAAATCCGTTGTGCCTTAAATTAAATGCACAATTTCCCGTATCCTAAATTCCATAATTTAATTTCGTGTCGGACACCTGTGTCGTTGCCCTCAATTTTGAGATACCAACTTAACCCGTTGAGCCGGACCAACTAAAGGGTCCAAGACTGACTCCAGCCCCCACCATTTTTGACCTTTGCGTCATTTCCAAATTTTGACCCCAAGTGTCTCCATTTAATTTAAAAGCGTGGGACACTTTAATTCTATTTAAATCGGGGATACCAATTTTGACTAATCATATTTTAATCACCAATTAATCACAATGCCCATTTATTTAAGTCCATGCCAAACACACAACACCCCCTCACCATACAAATCACCAAATACCATTTTTCCCACAATTTTTGCATTATTTCATGTGTTCGTGCAATTACCCGAATTTAAGGGGCTTAGTTGTAATTATTGAATTAGGTGTCCTCACCTCATTGGCCAAGGCCAAATGGAGAGCCTACCCTTCTTTGACCGTAGTCAACACTCTCCCCGTTCCCTTGCATGAAGAAACCTTAGCCTTCATGTAGAATCCCCACCCTCCATTTGAATTGGGAGCATCACAACCCTCCATCCTCCACACCAACCCCTATAAAGTATCCTTCCCCCTCTCCCCAATGCAAGCCCTAATCCCTAGGCATTGGAAACCACTCCCTCCCTCTCTCCTCCTTCCTCCACCTAGAGAATCGAGCCCCCTACATACTTATATTTTTTTTCTTTCTTCTTCTTCCATTCTTCTTCTTCTTCATCCTTTCTTCTTCCTGGGGAGTTCCCTTCGGCGGCTGACCGACCCTCCGGCCACGGTGTCGAGTCCGTCTTCTACAGCCAGTCAGGCCTGATGGAGCAGCGCCGCTCCGCCACTGCTCCGGCGGTGCCCAACCCGCGTCCAACCCGCTCCACCATCACAGTCTGGCTTCAGACCTCCCTCCCGACTCCACTGCTTAGGCACATATCCCCCCATCCGACCTCCTCCACCTCAGTCCCCCGACTCCGACAGCCACTCCTGTACTGCTCCGCCACCACAGCCCGCCACTCCGGTGAGCTTTCGGTCACTACTACCACCATTGCACCATAGCCGATCTCCTCACCACCATTGGTTCACCATCACCGCCACCACCTGAGCGACTCCGGCGAGTCCAGTCCGGCCAAGCCCCCTCGATTTCAGACCAACCACCACCACCACCATTGCAACCTCATCGTCGAGGTATACGACTCCCTCCCCCTCTCTTTGTATTGATTTATTATGTGTTTTAGTTAGGGTTATATGTAGTTAAATATGGTTTGTGTGCATTAGTTAGGGCTTATGAGCATGGGTTGATGATATATACTTGTGTATTTTAGTTTGGAAGAGAAGCATTACATACAGCATATATAGGAATGTTAGCATGGTTGTGGTTGAATTAACCATTAAGGAATGATGTTAGATCGTGTGTGTATACACAAGAAGATAGAGAAACTGTATTAACAGGAGTGTGTATATTATATTATGGTCGAAATGGTATGATTATGTGATCCAATGAGCAATAGATGTTTATGTAGAGGAAACTTGTCCATGTAGTATGTAGTGTAAAATGCTCAAGTTAAATATATATTTAGTAAGGATAGTAGGTGAATGTTTGATTTAGGACTAGTGTGTAGTGTAAAACCCCTGATCGGTAATTTGGGGACTAGAAATTTAAGGTGATTAATTTAGAGCAGTACTATGTGATTGGTAACAACGATATTGAACGAAGGAATTATAATCGTTAACTGTGTTTTGGGGATGGTTTGATGATGTGGTACTGAAGACTAGATGATTTGACGTATCGTACCGATAGTCAACTGTGGTCAACCCCCCTAGCGTCTTATCCCTGTGAGTCGTAGCTGAGACTGAGCTTAGGTATAGATGTGTGTCGCATCCCTGTTTGACGTGGAATAGATTATTGATTTTGGTTTGTATCTCATCTCAAGGTACTGCGGGATCTGAGGACTTGGACGTGGTACCGGAACCCCGTCATCAGCAGCCGCACACAGGCAAGTGTACCTTGCCACCCTGTATTTCAGATTACAGATATTTGTTATTTCTTTATGTACATTGTGCACGTATTTATGTTGACGTTCGATACTTCGCATCCGGATCACAACCGGGTGCAGACGTTCGTCGTAACGTCTTAGAATAATTGTTAGATGTTTCGTAACACCTCGATGTACGTACCTGAGTATATCGATACCCCAGGACATACTCATACACTGTGATCGTGCCAGATTCATGTATCCTGATACTGACATCATGACCTGAGACTGGGACGACCTTAGGGTCGCGTCTGTTGAGTTAATTTTGTGTGTCGAGACTGTTAGATAGTGGTTCAGGTTCAGCGCACTATCGTTGACCGCTTGGGAAGGAGAAGACAGTTACTAGACGTTTGGGCTCCTCCGCACGCGCTTATATATGTATATGTATTGTATCTATAGTGATCCTGTATCTAGTGTAGTTGTATCACTCGTGTGACTCTTTGTCCGGAGCTGAGGTACGTCCCGTGTGTTTTCGTGTTCGGAGCTACGGTTTTATTTTGGATAGCCCACGCGTCGAACATTGTCTTTAAACTGTGTCACACTTAGTTGGTTATGATAGATTACCCTGTCGTTGCACTTGTACTTTCTGTTATACTTTGGCATGCTGTATTTCTGTACCTTGTTACGTCCCTCTGAGGACCTGGTTCTCTGCCAGTTTTGCAGCATAGACGATTACGGAGCACTTGGAGATACTGATGGAGTGGCATGTCTTGCGGACACTGTACCAGGTACTCATATCATTTCTACCGGCATTATGGTTACTTATTTCATATTGATTATTCATCTGCTGTTGTAGCCTAGTTTTTGTAGACTCATCACTTCTCGAGTCTATTCGAGTTTGTGTGTTATTGGACGGCTGACTTTAGCACATATAGCTCTTTCTTATATACTGATGTACATTGTGGATTGAGACATAGAGGTTTACATTTATGGGATATCTAGATAGTGCCCTCAATATTATACGGCTTATACGTATTCGAGTCAGACCAGAGTCTGGTCGAATGAATAGCTGGCATGTCACGTATTCCTGGTCCTACGTATTTTGGGACTGGGGCATGACATGTTTTTGTGGTGGCCCATGCAGGTCCGTTTTAAATCGTCTTGGTCACCTAACTGTGCCAAGCGAGCCTGCAAATTAGGAATAGATATTATGTTTGTTGAATAAGATCTCAATCCATAATCGATTTTAAAAACTCACTTTGTATGTGATTATCGCCCTTGGACTTCCAATTTGTATTCATTCAATTTTCGTCAATATCGTTATCATTGTTTCTCATCCCCTATTGTTCGGGAAGATGAATGCTTGTGCCTGATGATTTCCCTCCAGAAGAAGATCAAAGTCCGACGACAGAAGACAGAATTCGTATAACATTCTCTGAGAAGATTGTTACCCTGAGTATGATAGATTTATAGGTTCTTTTGGATTCTAGTACTAGTATGGAAGGGTAGCCAGAGAATTGGACCCAGTGGTATCAGAGCCTCATTCAAGGTTCTCTTATATTATCTTCTATCTTTTTGAGGTATAACTCTTCCTTTCTCTTATATTTTTATTCCAATAGCCCTAAAATTGTTTAATAGGGGAAGTAGAAAAAGAGAAAAGCTGATAAAGCCTCTTTATCTCATCCTCCTCAAGAGGAAGTCCAACATTCACTGTTTAAGTCCTCCCATGTCCGATGAGGGTAGTTTCAATGGATTTCTATTTAGAACTCTAGAAACTTCGGTTGAATGGTTTGACGACTTCCAAAAGAGGAACGCCTGTTCAGGAAACCCCATTAATTTCACAATTTTTTATGACTACTTAACCAACTTTAGAGATCTTTCACTTGAAGAACTAGTGCCTAATAGAAATCACATTTATCTTAATACAATCCGCAGGTTCTACTTTAACTTAACGTGGAACATGGCACTATTCGTTCTAGTATGTCACGACCTACACCCGAATATTTAGGCACAAGTACGTGGGTACGTTTAGCCTACGCCGCAGCATCGACGGTAGAACGCTGTCTAGACTATCACAATATCTAATAACAATCCACGCAATAATATCTCAACTTTATAAGGAGGACAATGATATATATATATATATATATATATATATATATATATATATATATATATATATATATATATATATATATATATATATATATATATATATATATATATATATCAATGGCAATACTCAATCACAATATCTAAAAGCCCGATATGATATGGCACGATATGATAATAAGAGAGTGAAAGAAATTCAAAGTAACAAACTATCTAGTCAAGACAATCACAATAAGTCTAAAATCCAAATAACATCCAAGTAATCCCAATAGTTGTCAGAGACAAATTCGGTACCAAAATGTGAGTAAAGGAACTAAGATAACTAGATACTCCAGCTAGACCTTTCGGCAAACACTCCAAGTCTAAATTCCAAATAACATCCAAGTAATCCCTATAGTTCCAGATTTTGGGAATGTTTACATGTCTATTAAGATATTTTTTTTCCATCCAATTAGTACTAATGGATCCAGGTCCCGACACGTAGATCAAATAAAAGACCAGCCAGATGAATAAAAGTAATCCCAATAGTCTATTTTCTGCACAGTCCTGATGTATATAACACTACACAGGGACTAACACCCAATCCTATACAAGTTCTGATAGTACACTTGATATCCTTAGTTCACTCCACATATAATCATTCAGCTGTGCACTCTGATTTTTTATAACCTACTTGTATGTGTCATCCATACCATAGACACATGATACCCATAGCACTAAGTGTTCAATAATTCCTATCCTTACATAAATCTTTACATTCCAATCCAGGTATAAGACAATAAACCCACACAGGGACTAGTATCTAGTATGTACGTTGGGTACCTGATACACACTTGGCACACACCAATTCATGCCTACACTCCTACTTACACCTAGCTAAGCTAACACACTAACCTACCAGACACTACTCACCACCCCGCCTTCAGACCAATGCCACTGCTGCAACCTATCTAAGCCACTGCCTGCAGTGGTACACTTCCTTCATACATACAGAATAACATCCCCTTGTTGTACAGTCCCCATACCTGTGCAGCAAACTTCTGCTCGGGCCAGTACTGTAGTGCTGAGTTGTTATGCCTGCATGCAGCAACCTCACTTCCTGCTTATTGCAGCAGCACAAAGCACTCTAAACTGCAGCAACTGCTTCTGCTGTTGCTCTACACTTTTCTGCAGACATACACAGGTACTAACCCATGTTCTGCCCAACTGTTACCAACACTCCCATGCTCCTGATAACTTAAAACTAAACACTCTGTGATGCACATGTTGGTGCACACGGTTTAGTGAAATCCTGCACACCTAGTATCCTGATGCACCAAGCCACACTAGGACATACACCTAGAGCATACAAACACATTGGTACATAGGATACCCACCTCTCTACTAGCTGTGCACAGAGCATAAACCTACACTCTCACCCACACACTCTCATGACACTATGACACCAAATCCAAGGCATCAATTATACTCATGATTCCCATTATGACCACAACCTCATGATACATAATACCAATACCAAACCACATGATACTCTATTCCTACACCATACCATAACAATTCACTAAGTAAATATCAACATATATAAAATATACCATAGAATAAGTAAATCTAATGCAATATATATACAAATATAAAGTAATTGACACAAGGAAGCTCCAATACCACTAAATTACCAAATCTAGCCATGCATATTGTAGTGTTCCGCTTCTAGAGGTACACTATATAAGGCTTGTGGCTCGATTGACTCAGTCGGAATTGAGTATGGGAAAACTTATGGCAGAATCGATCACGGATAATACAATGAACCTTTCAAATTGATGGATCGGCTTCTGTTGGAATGAGTCCAATAGTTTTTGTTGGATTTTTAGTTGACTTTCTTGGATTTTTGCTGCTTGGTTTTGATAAATGCATTTTCGTGATTTATTTTCGATGATTGATTCTTTAGCCCTAGTCACTTCTCTGACCGACAATAACGAGGTAACCGCTGTGACTGCTGCTAAAGAGACAATGGTAGTCGAAGAAGAGGAAATTGAACAGCCTCCAAGAAGGCGACTAACGTTCAAGTTTTCTGAGTTCAAAAGCTGCAATCCACTTGAGTTCAATGGCAGGGCAGAACCAGAGGAAGTAATGGGCTTCCTAAAGACCTTGGAGGGAATCTTCCGAATGTTGGATGTTTAGGGCACAAAGCGAGTGGACTGTGCGGCTGTCCAACTTCGTCTCAAAGCAGAGGACTGGTAGGAGTCCAAGAGACAATCGCTTTATAGTGCCAACCAAGAAGCATACGAGGCAGAATTCCTAAGGAGATTCAAGTTCGGTGGCTACATGATACCGATGAGGCAAAACAACTACGATTCATTGAGGGCCTGAATGAAGGTCTACAGCGTGACGTTCTTAACCGTAAGTGTGCGACTTACCAGGAAGCCTATGAAGCGGTTCTCGGGATGGAAATTTTTTATCCTCGAGGGGCGACACAGAACAGTCATGGAAATAATTATAAATGACCCATGGCGGCAAGCGAGACTGATGCTTCCAAGCGTCAGAACACCAACAATAATAGGGGATCCTATCAGCGACCGTGGTGCGCTAGGTGCAATCGGCCTGGCCACCGTACAGAAGAGTGTCGTGCGAGATATTACAAGTGTGGCAAGCTGGGCCACAAGCACAATGAATGCAACATTGGAGGTAGGAACCAGAATCCTCCACGTGATCAGCGGTACAATCATAATCACGATCAGAAATATCATAATCAGAATCATGATCAACAGTACAATCAAAATCATGGACAAGTGCCACGAGCTCCGCAGGCAGCAGTTGTGGATGCTCAGAACCCACGACCAGGAGGACAGGATAGAGTGTTTGTACTGACTCAAGAATAAGTGCTTGCCTCAAACACTATCATCACAGGTATATTGCTTTACAGAGAAATACCTGCTTGTGTACTTGTAAACCCCCTCGACCAGATTTCCGTATTTTTAGGATTAATTTAAAAATTTAGGATTTGTTGCAATATTTTAATTTATTTTGCTTACATATCCTGTTGACTTGTGCACCTGTCCATCACCGAATTATTTGGAGCTTTACCTTGACTATTATCCCCGAACAAAGTTCACATACCTGTCCTAGACATGCCAGACTATTTTCCTGAACTTTGTACAACTCACAGATGTGCTAAAATGAGCCTCATTTGAGACGCACAAATATCGTTACAAACGCTCGTATTTATTAAATATTTTATTTCCTGCTCTTTACCCATCTCTGTACCCCTAGGGATTTGAGGCCCAATATGCACCTATTTTGTCCAAACAAAAATACGTTAATATTCTACACTGAGTATACTACATTTAGTATATTGACGCCGTAGAAAAATTATGGCCCTACCTGCCTCTAAATAATTAGAGAACACCGTGCGCAGTATTTAGTAATTAATTAAATACGATGGCCCGTATCATCCCAAAACCAGGCCCAGTCCCTGCCCAGACTCACCCCCATTCCCCCGGAACCCTCACACAGCTTTTCCCTGCAATCCTGTGAATTTTAGTATTTTTCGGAACCGGGTGTTTTCCTAGACAATTTCGTAATTGCACAATTTTCCAAAACTAGGACTTTATGCAATTTAAGAAATTACAGGGACTTTCCTACAAATCGCAGTGCGAGGTGTCACCTCCTCACTGGCCGGTGAACCTACACCGTCCATTTGGAGACGGGACCCACCCGAAAATATCCCGGAAATATCCCAAAAATATCCCAAAATATCTTGTAAATATCTTTAGATATTTTACATATTTAATTAATATATTTTCTATAAAAGAAAAGAAAAAGAAAATCAAAAACCCAAACCCTAACCCAGCCGTAGCTTCCCCCCTAGCCGTCGGCTACCCCCCCCCCCCCCGGCCGGAGTAGCCCCTCCGCGGCGAGCCACCCCACCCCGCGGCGAAGTCTTCCCCCACGCTGGCCCTCTTTCCCCGCTGGCCCTCTCTCCCCCGGGCTCCCTCTTCCCCGTCCCGCGGCCTCCTTCTCCACCACCTCCAGCCGCTCACCACCACCCTCCATCACCAGCATCTCCTCCTCCTCCACTCATCCCCCTCTCGATCTCCTCCCTCCACCATCAACGTCGGCTACTGCCACCGCCACCTCATCATCACCGCCACTCCATCACAGCCTCGATCGATCTCCCCCTTCTCCTCCCCAGCTCCTCCTCCCAGCCGACAGCCACCACCGCCACGGCTTCGAGCCGCCCTCCCCTTCTTCTTCTTCCTCCCTGAACTCGACCCCGCCGCCTCCTCGGCTCCAGCTTCGAGCCGACCCCCGCCAGAGCTCCTCCACCGAGCCAGCAGCCGATCCCCCCCTGCCGGAGCAACTCAGCCTTTTCCCTCTCCCGCTCGAGCTTCCCCAAGCGACCGGAGCAATGCAGTGGCCACGACTCGGCCACACTCGACCGGCCAGCACCCAGTAACCTCGACCCCGCCTGCTGCCAACACGGCAGACGACTCCGGCCCGGCCGTGCAGCCTCGTCCGACCGACTGAAGGTTCCGGACCACCCCGCAACGACCCCGAACACAGCAGTGGCTGACCCGGACACGGCGGAGATGAATCAGGACACAGTAGCGTCGTGTCGCCTCGGTCACGAAGAAATTCAATCCTCGGAGCCCTGTTCAGGTATATTTATCTCTCTACTCGTAATTCCGATTTCAATTCCGTCAGTTGCGTCGTATAGACTATGTAACCATCTCGATGCCCGTGTAACCCGCTCGGAGCATCGCGTCTTGTGGCGATCGCGAACCGCGATCCAAATACAGAAAAAATAATGACCCGATTTACCCCGGAACTGTGTACGCCCCGCCAAACGGGATGACTTGGTCGCACGCGGTCTTTACCGAAACATGCGCGACGTTGATACGAACGTGTAGGAATTCGGAGAAGTTGATTTGGATGTGCGTACACACCGGAATCAACGCGTATCCGTCGACACCGCTCCGTATCCGTCAGTTCTGGAATACGCTGTAACTTTGTGTACACACGTCGGATCTAGACGAAACTTGCGCCATCGGACTCGTAGTGATACGCTGGTCCTGTGATCCAAGTTTGGTTCAATTCTGAGAACGTTGACAAAATCCCGTATCGTGGGCCCCATAGGCTCCACTTGACGGGCGATTTTGTGATCGGCACATCGAAATCCAGTTCTGGATATTCCGTTGGGTTCGTATCGACGTTCTGGACTTGTGGACACTAAGTTTGGCGAATTTGGAGACCTTTGACCCTGACATATTTTTCGGTGCAAAACGACCCACATGTGGACCCCGCTTTGACCGAAAACTGTCATTTTTGCCCCTGTGTCCAAATTGGACTTAAGGACAGGCGTTTCTAACTATTTGATATTTTTTGAGACTGTTAGTGATATTTATTTCAGCATCTGGAGACTTTTATTCTGAGGCCATAGTTTCTGACTTTTGGCATTTGACATCTGGACGTTATATTTGCAGCTCTCTTGCCAGGCAAGTATACATTGCCTTGTTGTACTATTTAAATTCAATTATTATTAGTTACATGTTTATTTATTATATAAATGTGCGCGTCCGAGCAGACTCGGGTGCAGTCAACGAAGGCGTTGACGTTAGGAGTAGTATCTGACCTAGTGTCTAGTAGACCCACCTAAAGTTGTAAAGTTATTGATATAACTTCCCAGGCCTTGACACATATCATTACACATCACAGAGTGAGTTCATGTAGGGACGCGTGCCTCATGCGCGACTGGCCGTCAGTGTGAGCAACACGTGTAACGGTAGATAGCTTAGTTGTTTACTTTATTGAGACTTGCATCATAGTAGGAGATGTCCACGTCGTTTTCACGACTTATACATCTATATTGGGCGGGAAAGATACTAGTAGACGTATGGGACACCCCCTCCTTGAGTTTTTATACCTTCGTTCCATGCTCCTCGGAGATGGACGATTGCAGAGTTACCCGTGTGTCCGGGGGCATATGACACATATACTAGCCAGTCATGACGATTGGTGAATTACGTCAGCATATGTCAATCCTACACATTCCCATGTGTACTATAAGGTCTTTAAATTGCATTCACTTAGATGGTTAGCACACCCTCCTTTATTTTTCAGTATTTACATTATGGCATGATTTTTTGTATCTTGTTATGTCCCTTTGAGGACCTGGTCCCCTGCCAGGTGTATATGTTCTTGAGTATTCGCAGGAGAGCAGATCCGGACATGTTACGTATATTCCGAGGAGGTCTTCTCTTCGAGCCTCGTGATTGTCAGATGTTGTTCTTTATGGTGTGTATTCTGGTTCCTTTTATATTATATTTCTGCAGTGGATTTATTTTCATCCGACTGTCATTCTTTAGATATTTGTTATTGAGATCTAGTTACATGGTTATTGGTTATTCATGTTTATTAGATTTCTGTGGATGAGATTTAGATATTACCCTGTGACTTGTGATTAGTTATACCACTGGTGAACTATTGTTCATTATACAGCGTACGCACGTATATATGGTTTCCATATATTGGAGTTGCCATATATACGGGCGGCTGGCATGGTTACGTATCCTAGTCCTACGTATTTTGGGACTGGGGCATGATATATTTTTAGTGGTGGCCCATGCAGGTCAGAGCATATTGTCTCGGTTACGTTACTGTACCGAGCAAGCCTGCACATAGGATTAGAGGATAGGATCTCATCCATAATTGACTATGACTTATCTTCCTTCCAGTCTATCCTACTTACTTAATTGCATCCTGCTTGACTCCTGTGCTTCCCTGATTATTCCTTAAGTATAGCCCCTGCTAGAATATAGAAATCCCTGTTGATAGGATGATAATTAGAGTAGTATTCCTATTAAAGAACACAACTAGGGCATCGACATATCATTAAGTTCAGACTACTTAATGAACCATAACCTTCCATATTACCTAATGAACCCTAGTCTTCCCTACTACCTAATAAACCCTAGCATCACTACCTATAGATTAACTTACCATTGATCCTTGACGTATGACTTGAGAGTAGTATAAATATTACTAGGATTAGTTAGACAATTGATCATAAGTATTGACCCTAGTCTTAAGGAACCAATAGGAATCTAAGGTTAAATACTAGGACTGAAATCTCATCCTATGTTGGATAACCAGAGTTTTACGCCAGAGACCCTTTACCCTTGTTAGCGTAAAACCTATTTGACCGTTATTGGCATAAGAACCAAACAACTGCCCAGTTGGCATAAAAGCCAAATGACTTTCCTGTTGGAGTAAAAACCAAAATTATGCAGGAGATTATCTCCTTTACGCTGCAGTTATGACAACTGCTACCCACGATCCCTTAGTCTTCCTTATCCTGCGTCATGTAAGCCACGTAGATAACTGCCCTACGTAAACCTGATGATTCTTGAATATTAGATAACCAGCGTAGAGTAACCTGATTAGGCGTAACCTAAGGATAGAATGTGAGCGTATTTTGTTACAGCCTTAGCTTTTCCCCAGCCATGACCCAATCTCGTGCATTAAAATGCAGAGATACACCTCGAGCCTGTGCAAAAAGAAACAACTTTCTGACAGGACATCTGATCATGTCTCACCTCGAGCGTAAAAATGACTTGTATCCAATCAGTCACTAGACGACAACCTGGGACTCCGTGCAAATTCATCATCATCAAACCGTCCACTCGATCGTTGTACAAGTACTTTTGTCAGATGTCAGATTTCACAAATTCAACTGACAAACTCATGAGTATCTCGTACAACTTTACGCTGCAACATATTTCAGACTTTATGCAGAAACCTTTCACCCAGACTTTTACGCACAGACTTATTACACGGATAGCCCTGAAGCCATGAGTTATGCCAAATTTATTTTATCTCTGCTTTACGCAGACAACCTCGAACCCCTACTTTACGCGGACTTTCTTAAAATCTCTGTTTTAGGCAGACAACCTAAAATGTTTACTAAGATTGTAGAACTTTGAAGACCATACCTCTTTTGGGTCAACTAGCGACTTAGACGAGGAATTAGAATAATAACTGTAGAGATTAGAGAGTCTTGTATTTTTGTGAATTTGAATTATTTTGTAATTTCTCATATCATAATCTAGCGTATTTATATTTGCTATACTACCTTGACTTATACTGCTATTATAGCCTAGTTTTGCAAGCTTATTCTTTATCAAGCTTGTTCATGATATATGTATTATTGGAGTACTTCAATAATACATTTCAGAATAAGTGTATTACGGTCTGATCAACCATAATGCACTTGGTTCGTCCTTCGCATAATTACTTTACGTGGATTGAGATATATAGTAATTAGTAAACAGATGTACTTGCCCTATAAATATATCTGAGCATATCGTATCAGTTACCTAACTATGCTGATACGAATATGTGAATAGGGATTACCAGAATAGAATTTCAATCCACAACTGCTTTGACAAATCCCATTGAATTCTTTAAACGCCTTGATCCCCACACTTCTAATCTATTACCTTCCCCTTGAACTCTTGAATACTGTTTTTCGTCTTCCCTTATTTTGGAAAGACGAAACTTCGTACTTAATATAAGCACGAAAGTGTATTATTTCTGTAGCCATTTCTGTTTGTTTCTTGGGTAATTACCAAACCCTATTATTAGATTAGATTGCAGTTTAAAACTGTGCTACCTTAGAATGACCTTCGCTACCTACCTAACGTTGTATTATGTTCCTGGTACGTGCATCACTATGGCAGCATAAAATTTTGCCTCGTAACTTGGGTCAAGTTCAGAACCCAGGTATTACGATAAAGGATGTATCATTTTGCTGTCAGAAGTCTAAATGAATTTTACCGAATGGACAATTGATTGACTCCTGAATGGATAGCAGCACCTATGACTAGGTTGACTTATAAGGATTAAGAATTCCTATGGACCGACTCACCAAGTCAGCACAATTCATACCTTTAGAGTTGGCCAGCCTACAGAAGCTTTAAGCTAACTTATATAGGAGACAATCCTAAGATTGCACGGCATACCAGTCAGCATTGTACCAGACAAGGATTCACGTAACCAGAATTGGTGGTCAACACCATAGAGACAGTTGAGTATATGCAAGGACACTGGCAAGCAGTACAAGACAGACAGAAGCAGTGGACAGACCGTCATCATCATCCCTTGGAATTCAAAGAGGACGATCATGTCTTCTTGAGGATATCACCTACTAGAGGCACCATTCGATTCGGAGGACGCAGCAAGTTGAGTCCAAGGTATATTGGACCAGTGACGTGCTAGAAAGAGTGGAAGTATTCCAC
The DNA here is from genome assembly GCA_036927795.1 of Iris macrosiphon. Taxonomy (NCBI): domain Eukaryota; kingdom Viridiplantae; phylum Streptophyta; class Magnoliopsida; order Asparagales; family Iridaceae; genus Iris; species Iris macrosiphon. The sequence continues at coordinate 139,098,400 of JAYESA010000005.1, forward strand.
GTGACGCAACTCAGGCAATATATGACAGACAGCAGTTATGTTCTCAACCATTCGGAGATCACCGTTAAGCCGAACCTGTCGTATCAAGAGCAACCCGTGGGAACCCTTGACCATCGAGAAAAAGTATTGAGGAACCGATCTATTTCCCTTGGTCTGCGTGGCATGGAAGCATGGCGCGCCAGGAGAATTTACTTGGGAACGTGTGAACGACATGCGCAAACGTTTTTGAACCTATTCGTAAACCAAGATATAAATTACTTTGTAAAATTATATCTTATACCGTCTTTGACTTCTATCCCGGCTTAGTTTTAATTTAGAGGACGAAATTTTTATAAATTGGGTAGATTGTAAACCCCCTCGACCAGATTTCCATATTTTTAGGATTAATTTAACAATTTAGGATTTGTTGCAATATTTTAATTTATTTTGCTTACATATCCTGTTGACTTGTGCACCTGTCCATCACCGAATTATTTGGAGCTTTACCTTGACTATTATCCCCGAACAAAGTTTACATACCTGTCCTAGACATGCCAGACTATTTTCTTGAACTTTGTATAACTCACAGATGTGCTAAAATGAGCCTCGTTTGAGACGCACAAATATTGTTACAAACGCTCGTATTTATTAAATATTTTATTTCCTGCTCTTTACCCATCTCTGTACCCCTAGGGATTTGAGACCCAATATGCACCTGTTTTGTCCAAACAAAAATACGTTAATATTCTACACTGAGTATACTACATTTAGTATATTGACGCCGTAGAAAAATTATGGCCCTACCTGCCTCTAAATAATTAGAGAACACCGTGCGCAGTATTTAGTAATTAATTAAATACGATGGCCCGTATCATCCCAAAACCAGGCCCAGTCCCTGCCCAGACTCACCCTCGTTCCCCCGGAACCCTCACACAGCTTTTTCCTGCAATCTTGTGAATTTTAGTATTTTTCAGAACCGGGTGTTTTTCCAGACAATTTCGTAATTGTGTAATTTCCCAAAACTAGGACTTTACGCAATTTAAGAAATTACAGGGACTTTCCTGCAAATCGCAGTGCGAGGTGTCACCCCCTCACTGGCCGGTGAACCTGCACCGTCCATTTGGAGACGGGACCCACCCGAAAATATCCCGAAAATATCCCAAAATATCTTGTAAATATCTTTAGATATTTTACATATTTTATTAATATATTTTCTATAAAAGAAAAGAAAAAGAAAATAAAAAAAAGAAAAGAAAATCAAAAACCCAAACCCTAACCCAGCCGCAGCTTCCCCCCTAGCCGCCGACTACCCACCCCCGGCCGGAGTAGCCCCTCCGCGGCGAGCCTTCCCACCCCGCGGCGATGTCTTCCCCCACGCTGGCCCTCTTCCCCCGCTGGCCCTCTCTCCCCCGAGCTCCCTCTTCCCCGACCCCGTCAGCCTCTCCCAGCCCGACCTCCGCCCGCGGCCTCCTTCTCCACCACCTCCAGCCGCTCACCACCACCCTCCATCACCAGCATCTCCTCCTCCTCCCCTCATCCCCCTCTCGATCTCCTTCCTCCACCATCAACGTCGGCTACTGCCACCGCCACCTCATCATCATCGCCACTCCATCACAGCCTCGACCGATCTCCCCCTTCTCCTCCCCAGCTCCTCCTCCCAGCCGACAGCCACCACCGCCACGGCTTCGAGCCGCCCTCCCCTTCTTCTTCTTCCTCCCTGAACTCGACCCCGCCGCCTCCTCGGCTCCAGCTTTGAGCCGACCCCCGCCAGAGCTCCTCCACCGAGCCAGCAGCGGATCCCCCCCTGCCGGAGCAACTCAGCCTTTTCCCTCCCCCGCTCGAGCTTCCCCAAGCAACCGGAGCAACGCAGTGGCCACGACTCGGCCACACTCGACCGGCCAGCACCCAGTAACCTCGACCCCGCCTGCTGCCAACACGGCAGACGACTCCGGCCCGGCCATGCAGCCTCGTCCGACCGACTGAAGGTTTCGGACCACCCCGCAACGACCCCGGATACAGCAGTGGCTGACCCGGACACGGCGGAGATGAATCAGGACACAGTAGCGTCGTGTCGCCCCGGTCATAAAGAAATTCAATCCTCGGAGCCCTGTTTAGGTATATTTATCTCTCTACTCGTAATTCCGATTTCAATTCCGTCAGTTGCGTCGTGTAGACTATGTAACCATCTCGGTGCCCGTGCAACCCGCTCGGAGCATCGCGTCCTGTGGCGATCGCGAACCGCGATCCAAATACAGGAAAAATAATAACCCGATTCACCCCGGAACTGGATACGCCCCGCCAAACGGGACGACTTGGTCGCACGCGGTCTTTACCGAAACGTGCGCGACGTTGATACGGACGTGTAGGAATTCGGAGAAGTTGATTTGGATGTGCGTGCACACCGAAACGCGTATCCGCCGACACCGTCCCGTATTCGTCAGTTCTGGAACATACTGTAACTTTGTGTACACACGTCAGATCGAGACAAAACTTGCGCCATCGGACTCGTAGCGATACGCTGGTCATGTGATCCAAGTTTGGTTCGATTCTGAGAACGTTGACAAAATCCCGTATCGTGGGCCCCACAGGCTCTATTTGACGGGCGATTTTGTGATCGGCACATCGGAATCCAGTTTTGGATATTTTGTTGGGTTCGTATCGACGTTCTGGACTTGTGGACACTAAGTTTGGCAAATTTTGAGACCTTTGACCCTGACACATTTTTCGGTGCAAAGCGACCCACATGTGGACCCCGCTTTGACCAAAAACTGTCATTTTTGCCCCTGTGTCCAAATTGGACTTAAGGCCAGGCGTTTCTAACTATTTGATATTTTCTGAGACTGTTAGTGATATTTATTTCAGCATCTGGAGACTTTTATTCTAAGGCCATAGTTTCTGACTTTTGGCATTTGACATCTGGACGTTATATTTGCAGCTCTCTTGCCAGGCAAGTATACCTTGCCTTGTTGTACTGTTTAAATTCAGTTATTATTAGTTACATGTTTATTTATTATATAAATGTGCGCGTCCGAGCAGACTCGGGTGCAGTCAACGAAGGCGTTGACGTTAGGAGTAGTATCTGACCTAGTGTCTAGTAGACCCACCTAAAGTTGTGAAGTTATTGATATAACTTCCCAGGCCTTGACACGTATCATTACACGTCACAGAGTGAGTTCATGTAGGGACGCGTGCCTCATGCCTGACTGGCCATCAGTGTGAGCAACACGTGTAACGGTATATAGCTTAGTTGTTTACTTTATTGAGACTTGCATCATAGTAGGAGATGTCCACATCGTTTTCACGACTTGTACATCTATATTGGGCAGGAAAGATACTAGTAGACGTATGGGACACCCCCTCCTTGAGTTTTTATACCTTCGTTCCATGCTCCTCGGAGATGGACGATTGCAGAGTTACCCGTGTGTCCGGGGGCATATGACACATATACTAGCCAGTCATGACGATTGGTGAATTACGTCAGCATATGTCAATCCTACACATTCCCATGCGTACTATAAGGTCTTTAAATTGCATTCACTTAGATGGTTAGCACACCCTCCTTTATTTTTCAGTATTTACATTATGGCATGATTTTCTGTATCTTGTTATGTCCCTCTGAGGACCTGGTCCCCTGCCAGGTGTATATGTTCTTGAGTATTCGCAGGAGAGCAGATCCGGACATGTTACGTATATTCCGAGGAGGTCTTCTCTTCGAGCCTCATGATTGTCAGATGTTGTTCTTTATGGTGTGTATTCTGGTTCCTTTTATATTATATTTCTACAGTGGATTTGTTTTCATCCGACTGTCATTCTTTAGATATTTGTTATTGAGATCTAGTTACATGGTTATTGGTTATTCATGTTTATTAGATTTCTGTGGATGAGATTTAGATATTATCCTGTGACTTGTGATTAGTTATACCACTGGTGAACTATTGTTCATTATACAGCGTACGCACGTATATATGGTTTCCATATATTGGAGTTGCCATATATACGGGCGGCTGACATGGTTACGTATCCTAGTCCTACGTATTTTGGGACTGGGGCGTGACAGTACTATTTGATTCGGGTGCTACATATAGCTTCATATCATCTGTATTTGCTAATGAACACAAAATTTATAAGACACCATTAGATATGAATCTTAGTGTCAACATTCCGTTTGGAGTAGATTTGCCTGCTAGTTCGATTTGCTGGAATGGTTATATTTGCATTGGGGGAAAGTACGTGTCCTTGGATACAATAGTCCTGGACATCACAGATTACGACATCATCCTGGGCATGGATTGACTTGGGACTTGCAATGCGATAATTGACTGTGCGAAGAAGAGAGTTGTATTTCACAATCCTGGCGAGGTAGATTTCTCTTATTTGTGTAGTCCGGCGGCTAAAACAATGATGGTGGTATCGGCAATGACGGTAAGACGTATGCTATATTCGGGGTGTGAAGGGTACCTTGCTTCTGTGCTGGACACTCAGATGAAGGGTGCAGACTCGGGTGAAACCGAAGTCATTACAGAATTCCCCGATATATTTTTGGATGAGATACCTGGAATGCCTCCGGATCGAGAAATTGAGTTCGGTATTGATACCTTTCCAGATACTCGCTCGATATCAAAAGTTTCGTATCGGATGGATCCTGCCGAATTGAAATAACTGAAGTCACAACTACAAGAGTTACTAGATAGTGGCTACATTCGCCCCAGTATTTCACCTTGGGGGGCTCCAATGTTGTTTGTGAAGAAAAAAGACGGCATAATGCGTCTTTGCATAGATTATCGAAAATTGAACAAAGTGACAGTCCAGAACAAGTATTTGTTGCCAAGAATTGATGATATGTTTGACCAACTTCAAGGCACGACGGTATTTTCAAAGATTGATCTTTGTTCAGGGTATCACCAGTTAAAGATCAAACCAGGGGATGTTCCCAAGTCGGCTTTTCGTATGAGATATGTACACTACGAGTTCTTGGTTATGCCTTTTGGTTTGACCAATGCTCCAGCGGCTTTCATGGATATAATGAATCAAGTATTTTGATCCTTCTTAGACAAGTTCATCGTTGTGTTCATCGATGATATCTTAATCTACTCGAGAGACAGAGAAACTTATATTGAACATTTAAGGACCGTACTACAGACGCTTTGTGAACATCAATTATATGCGAAGTTAAGCAAGTGCGAGTTCTGGATGAGCATCATGTCTTTCGTTGGGCATGTTATTTCAGAAGATGGTATGTCAGTTGACCCTAAGAAGATTGAGGTAGTGGTGGACTAGAAATAACCCACATCGGCCAGTGAGATCAGAAGTTTTCTTTGCTTGGCAGGCTACTATCGGAGATTCGTAAAGAACTTCGCGAAGATTGCGTTGCCTCTGACTCGCCTCACCCAAAAGGGAGTAGTATTGAAGTAGACAAACGATTGTGAGAGAAGTTTTTAAGAACTGAAGCAAAGGCTCGTCTCGGCTCCAATTCTTACTCTTCCAGATGGACCTGAGGGATTTCAGATATAAAACGATGCATCTCGACTCAAATTGGGATGTGTTCTTACACAACATGGGAAAGTAATTACGTATGCCTCAAGACAGTTGAAGTAGCATAAAAATAATTATCCGACGCATGACTTAGAACTTGCGGCAATTGTGTTCGCATTAAAATTGTGGCGACACTATCTCTATGGAGTGTCCTGCGAGATCTTCATGGATCACAAGAGCCTTAAGTACATATTCACGCAAAAGGAATTAAACTTGAGGCAAAGGCAATGACTGGAATTGATAAAGGATTATGACTTGACAATTATTTATACGCCCAGAAAAGCAAACATTATGGCCGATGCATTGAGTCAGAAATTCGTCGAATCGTTATCTGTGTCAAGCAGGCTACTTCAAGAGTTAGAATAAATGGGCATCGAATACAAAGTCCGTACACAGGGAACACAGCTGGCTCAATTACAGCTAGAGTCGAGCTTGCTCGAAAAGATCAAATCTGCGCAAAAGGATGACCAATTCCTGCAAAAGATACGCGAGTTGATTTCAGCAGGGAAGGCAACTGATTTCGTAGAACACGAGGGTAAAATATTGTGGCTTAAGAGCAGATTATGTGTACATAAGGATGATGAACTCAAGATGGAGATAATGACTGAGGCTCATTATGCTAAGTACACCTTGCATACGAGAAGCAACCAAAATGTACAAGGATCTACGCATAACATTTTGGTGGCATGGAATGAAGAAAGATGTGGCATTATTTGTGTCACAGTATCTGGATTGTCAATGAGTGAAAGCAGAACACCAGCGACCCGACGGAGAGCTACAAAACCTCATCATTCCAGAATGGAAGTGGAAGGATATCTCAATGGATTTCATAGTGGGCTTACCGAAGATGCAAAAGAAAAATAATATGATTTGGATCGTCATGGATAGACTGACAAAGTCGGCTCATTTTATAGCAATCAAAACTACATGGAGCACTGACCGTTTGGCTCAAATCTACTTAGATCAGATTGTTCGGTTACATGGAGTGCCAGTCTTAATTGTATCAAATAGGGATGGTCGGTTCTTGTCTTATTTTTGGAATAGCCTTCAGGTGGCAATGGGCACCAAGTTGTATTTCAGCTCGGCGTACCATCTATAGACTAATGGACAGACTGAGAGAGTAAACCAAATTCTTGAAGACATGCCACAACTATGCGTGCTGGATGTAAACACCCTATTTTTTCAGATAATTTTTTTATAAAAATTTTCCGGATGTTTTCAGGATTTTGGATGAAGAACCGAGGTGTTTATGAGTTAAAGAATTTTACGGGCAGTTTATGGGTGTTAAAATATTCTGGAAGTAAAAATTTATTGTGTATTATGGAGAACCGGACGCATGGCATTTTTTGGTGAATTTATTGGACACCGGAGCAACGAAACGAGGACCAAAAGCTATAGGATTGTGAACCGAACCCAACGAAGCCCGAACCAAACCAACCCGACCCGAGAACCCGATAGAAACCCTAATTCCCAACTGAACAGTGTTTTCGGCAGTGCGCGACTATTTAAGTCATCTCGGACTTCGCGTAGTCGCAGCCGCCTTCCTCGATATACGTGCCCGAGCAGCGCCGCCTTCTCCAAATTTCGGTCGCCTCGACGAAACCCTAGCTTCACCGGACCACCCACCTCCTTCGTCGGCCTCGACAGCCCGTTACCAACGCCTTAGCTGTCCGCCCCACCAGAACCCTAGCTTCCCCGCACCCTCGAATCCACCTCCCTACCGTTCCCGACTGCCTCGCCGTCCCTATCCCCGCCTCGGCTTCCGTGCCACGCCGACCGCCACCAGTTTTCCCTACCATCTCGAGCAACCTCGTCGACCTCCATCACAGAGCAACCTCCCCCGCGTCTCCTCCTCCGCCGCTCTCCGGCGTCGACTTTCCCAACCAAGACCCCGACATCCCCATCATCTCCCTCCGCCGTGCTTTTCCCTGGACCCGACGACCGCCCAGCCCGACCTCCCCTCGGTCGACGATTCTCCCTCGACCCTTCGGCAATGCCGCCGCTCTCCGGCGTCGACATCCCCATCATCCCTTGAACTGCTCCCCCGAGTTCACCTCAGAACCGACGACAGACCATTTTCCCTCGACCCTTCGACCCACGCCGGCCGCCGCTCGAGATCCGGTCGCCGAGCCCTAGTCGACCATGAGGTTGACCCCCGGCGAAGCCCTCCAGATCAGGACCTTAGTCTGGACTTGCAGCAGACATGCGGTACCAGCAACTCGAGACGCAGGACACGACGTGGACGTTTGGAGACGTGAAAAACAGAACCCACGGGGCCCTGAACAGGTACCGTTTTCTCCCTCATCGTAACTCCAAATTCGATTCCGTAAATTGCTACGCGTAGACTGCATAACCCCCTCGGTGCCCGTGCAACCCGCTCGGTGCATCACGTCCTGTGGTGATCGTACACCACGATCCAAAAACAGGAAAAACAACGCTCTGTTTTACCCCGGAACTGAGTTTGCCCTGCCAATCGGGACGACTTGGTCGCACGCGGTCTTTACCGAACTGTGCGCGACGTTGATACGGTCGTGTGAGATTTCGCAGAAGTCGATTCGGAGGTGTGTGCACCCCGGAATCAACGCGTATCCGCCGACGACACCCCGTATCCGTCCTTTCTGGAATACGCTGTAACTTTGTGTACATACGTCGGATCGAGACAAAACTTACGCCATCGGACTCGTAGCAATACGCTGGTCCTGTGACCCAAGTTTGGTCCGATTCCGAGAATGTTGACAAAATCACGTATCGTGGGCCCTACAGGCTCCACTTGACGGATGATTTTGAGATCGGCTCATCGGAATCCAATTCTGGAAGTTCCGTTGGGTTCGTGTCATCGTTCCTGACTTGTAGACACTGAGTTTGCAGAATTTGGAGACCTTTGACCCTGACACGCTTTTCGGTACGAAGTGGCCCACATGGGGACCCCGCTTTAATCCGGAAATGACCTTTTTGCCCCTGTGTCCAAATTGGACGTAAGGACAGGCATTTCTAGCTATTTGACATCTTCTGAGACTAGTGGTGATGTTTATTACAGCTTTTGGAGTAGTACCTACCGGATCCACCGATACAGGGACAGTTGTTGGTATTCGGACATCAGGCAAGTGTACCTTGCCAAACTCTGCAGCTTAGTTATCTATTTTCCTTGCTTTATATATATATTACTGTACATGCTTAACCTAGGACCGTGTAACGTACTTAGCGTCCGATTATCAGTCGGGTGCCGACACTGTACGCAGTGTTGGGTACGGTCATCTAGAGATGGACATCCGTGACACTTTATATTCTCGTACTTGTCTTATCAAGTACCCTATGGCCCAGGACACTTGACACTATTTATGAGACAGGATTTTCCCGAGATATTCGTGGTGATTCTGTATAGGATACAGGACATGGACATTATATTCTTAGATACTTTATTGACTTGTGCATTAGTTATGATCGCGCTTGACATGGGCATGAGACGTTATGGTCATGATACGCGTGGTTACATTGGGTGGGGAGAGACACACATGCTACAGGCTGTTTACATATATATATCTTCTATTATTGAGAGGTCGTAGACTCTCGTAGCAGAGCTAGACCCACTACCGGTTATCACCGCTACCGGCTCCCCGACACAGAGCTTGTAGTGGCTCAGCCTGAGTTTTAGTGTTGCTCTCACTTGCATTTCACTTAGATTGGTTACATATTTACCCTATTGCTTCATTTAGTCATTTATTTGCTGCACTGTTTATTTATTCATTTTGGCATGAGCTTTCTTGTACCTTGCTATGTCCCCTGAGGACCTGGATCCGGATTTTGTCCCCAGGATTTGAGGACGAGATTTATCCCGAGATTTACGGGACCGGAGCAGGAGCTGATCCAGGAGCTGTACCACCATCTAAGGACGAGGTCTTAGCTGAAGACTTCTCTTGAGCATCCATGATCACGCTCAGCTATTATTATTTATTTCAGTCTTTTATATTCTGGTCTGTTGAACCATTGTACTAGATGTTTATCGGGTTGTTCCCCGAAGTACTTTGTGAGACTAGATGATGATTTACATTCCTTATTTATTCTGTGGATCATATTTTATATCTTTTGTGGATGAGATTAGTTGTACCATGTTGTCGTAGACTTGTTATATTACAGCTTAAGTATGCCCTGATGGATCCATTATATTGAGTTGGTCCATTGGTGCGTACTGCTGGCCTTTGCCACGCGTCCGGTCCCACAGTATTTTGGGACTGGGGCGTGACATGATTTTTGTGGTGGCCCATGCAGGTCTACGACTAAATTGTTCGGTTTTAACTTAGGGACCGAACCAGCCTGCCCTTAGGATAGGATAAGTTCTAGGTTCTCATCCATTATTTAACCATTGTTGAACTCTATATCGAACTCGAAATTTGTTACTTGAACTGCATCCTGTATTGATTCCTCTGAGCGTTCTTACAGTTTATATTTTGATTGCAGAGCAATGGATTCCGGGAACAGAGAGGATATTCCTTTGGATACGCCACACGACGCTGTGGTTACTTATGGAGACGGAGTGACACCAGGGGATGGAGGACAAGCATCGCAGAGTGATCAAACCGGTCAGCCTAATCCAAGGTTCCGGAGAGATGACATCCCACCTCCACCACAGTTCACTCCCCAGATGCCAGTATTCCCGCCAGGACAAGCCATGGACGGGCAACAGATGTTCCAGATGATGTATGATATGATGCAAGCACAGCAACAGATTCAGCAGGAGGCCCATCGGCAGGAGGCCGAGTATCTGAGGACCAGCCTGGTATCCGCATTGGAGCAGGCAAATCCCCAACGAGGCGAACAGCGACGGGATCTATCACTGATTTCCGTCACCTCAAACCTCATATATTTTCTGGTAAAGAAGGGCCAACGGAAGTTCATGAGTGGCTCACAAACATTCAGCATCAGTTGGAAGCCGCTGAACTTCCAAGAGAGAAGTGGATGACTGCAGTTAGAATGCAGTTAACTGATAATGCGCATCACTGGTGGCTAGCAGAAGAGAGGAGACTTGGACAGGACAAAGTCACATGGGAAGAGTTCTCTAGACTCTTCCAAGAGATGTACATCCCGGCAGTCGCACGGTCAGAGCTCAGAGACAGGTTCAACCGCCTTATCCAAGGCAGCATGTCAGTGGAGGAGTACAATGCGGAATTTATTCGCCTGAGTCGCTTTGCCCCGACATTGATTTCAACGGAAGAAGAGAAAGCAGAAAAGTTCTTTGACGGCTTAAAGTTCGAGCTTCAGAGAGTGATTGGATCGGTAGCACCTACATCTTATACCGATGTCCTTGCAGCAGCCCGACGCTTGGAGCGCGTCACTAGAAGGGCGTCTAATCTGAAGAGGCCTATCACATCAGCACCATCCAGGCCAGCACATGGGGATTCAGCAAAGCGAACCCAGAGGGGTATGCCAGATAGAGCAGCACATAAGGACAGACCTCTTCCTACTTGTCACCACTGCGGCAAGGTAGGACACATTGAGAAGGAATGCAGGCGTAAGTTGGGACTATGTTTGAGCTGCGGATCCAGCCAGCACTTTTTCAGGGACTGTTCCGAACGCCGAGACGGAGCACCAAGACTAGCATTGCCTGCACCACGACCAGCTTATCCAGCAGCAGGAGCCCAACAGACAGGAGTTGGTGGGGTCAGACCACCAGCCCCCGGAGGGAACCAGCAGAGACCACCCCTGGCACCACAGGCAGCCCTATTCCAGCAGCAGCAGCAGCAGAGAGGTCCAGCTCAGGGACGAGGACAGGCATTCCTATTAGCTGTTGAACAGGAGGCTACAGCAGGCGAGGTCATCGCAGGTACTATTTTAGTAGCTTCATTACCAGCTGTAGCATTATTTGATTCTGGAGCATCGCATTCATTTATAGCAGCTAGCTTTGTAGCCACCCATAGAGTAGCTACCGCACCCCTTCCGAAGATGAAGAGAATTCTTACGGGAGGTGGAATTATTCCGGTTAGTGACATCTGTAGATCATGTTCTGTAGTAGTTTGTGGACGAGAAATGCGAGCTCAATTTCTGATCTTTTCCATGCCTGACTATGATGTCGTACTTGGTATGGACTGGTTAAGTCAGTACCATGCGACTCTTGATTGCCGACTTGGGCGGGTTATATTTAGACCGCCAGGACACCCAGAATTTGAGTTTCTTCGAGGAGCAGTAGAGCAAGGAGTTCAGCCTACTCTAAGAGTACTATCTGTAGAAGGAGAGACAGGTTACCCAAGAGTCATCTCAGAATTTGTGGATGTATTTCCTGATGATCTTCCTGGTTTACCGCCTGATCGGGAAATAGAATTCACAATAGACTTAACTCCAGGAGCAGAGCCTATCACTTCATCAGTATATCGGCTAGCACCTAAGGAGTTAGTGGAATTGAAGGAGCAGGTTGATGATCTTTTAGAGAAGGGTTTCATTCGGCCCAGTGTTTCACCTTGGGGAGCACCCATATTATTTGTGCCGAAGAAGGATGGAACGGTACGGTTGTGCATTGATTACAGGGCACTAAATGCTGTAACCATCAAGAACAGGTATCCCTTACCACGCATTGATGATCTATTTGATCAGTTGAGTGGTGCAAGGGTATTTTCGAAGATTGACCTTAGATCCGGCTATCATCAGATCAAGGTGAGGAAAGAAGACATCCCGAAGACAGCTTTCAGGATGAAGTATGGGCATTATGAGTTCTTGGTGATGCCGTTTGGTTTAACCAACACACCAGCAGTGTTTATGAGTTTGATGAACAGAGTCTTTCATCAGTTCTTGGATAAATTTGTAGTTGTATTCATCGACGACATTCTCATATATTCCAAGAACTATGAAGAGCACGAGGAGCATCTCAGAATCGTGTTAGAGACCTTGAGGCAGGAAAAGTTATATGCCAAGCTCAGTAAGTGTGAGTTCTGTATGGACAAAGTGCCTTTCTTGGGACACATCATATCAGGAGAAGGACTTTCAGTGGATCCAGAGAAAGTTGCGGCAATAGAGACTTGGCCTACACCTACATCAGTCGCAGAGGTGAGAAGTTTTCTTGGACTTGCGGGATATTACCGAAGGTTTGTAGAGAATTTCTCGAGGATTGCAGAACCGATGACGAAGCTGACACGAAAGGGCCAGGAGTTTATATGGACAGAAGACTGCCAGAAGGCTTTTGAAGAACTGAAGAGAAGATTGACAACAGCACCGGTCTTGACTCTTCCTTCAGGGTCAGGAGGTTTTGTTGTTTACAGTGATGCATCAGGCAGTGGACTAGGATGTGTTTTGATGCAACATGGCAAAGTCATTGCTTATGCGTCAAGACAATTAAAGGACCACGAAAAGAACTACCCGACACATGATCTGGAGCTAGCAGCAGTGATATTTGCATTGAAGATATGGAGGCACTATCTTTATGGAGAGAGGGTAGAAATCGTTACTGATCACAAGAGTCTGAAGTACGTATATACTCAGAAGGAGCTCAACATGAGGCAGAGACGCTGGCTTGAATTGATGGTAGATTTTGACATCAATCTGCAGTATCATCCGGGAAAGGCGAATGTAGTTGCAGACGCACTCAGTAGGAAGCCTACGGCTTATTTCTTGACGATGCAGCCCGAGTTATTGAGAGATTTACAGGAGCTACAGATAGAAGTGGTTGTACCAGGACAGAATGGATTGATGGCTAACCTTGAGATTCAGTCATCACTCGTGGAGAAGATTAAGGAGGCATTGCCCACCGATGCTAGATTTCGAAGACTCAAAGAAAGGACAGAAGCCGGCATACAGACAGGACTTCGCATTCACGAAGACGGGACATTGAGGTTTGGAAATTGCCTGTATGTTCCAAATGGAGAATTGAGACAGGAGTTAATGACTGAAGCACATAGCTCTATGTACTCTGTTCACCCAGGAGGAACCAAGATGTATCGAGACTTGAGACAGTATTACTGGTGGCATGGAATGAAGAGAGAGATCGCAAGATTTGTGGCCAAATGCTTAGTCTGCCAGCAGGTGAAGGCAGAGCATCAGAGGACTGCAGGTATGTTACAGCCGCTCCCGATACCGGAATGAAAATGGAAGCACATCACGATGGATTTTGTCACAGGATTCCCAAGGAGCCCCAGCGACAGAGATGCAGTATGGGTGATAAGTGGATCGACTCACTAAATCGGCACACTTCTTGCCATTTAGAGTTGGACAGTCCACAGAGGTACTAGCCGACATGTATATGCGATAAATTGTCAAGTTACATGGAGTGCCTGTTAGTATCGTATCGGATCGAGATTCGAGATTTACATCTTATTTCTGGAGAAGCATGCAAGATAGTCTGGGCACTAGACTTAAATTCAGCACGGCATACCACCCGCAAACAGATGGACAATCGGAGTGCACCATTCAGATCTTGGAGGACATGTTGAGATCATGTATGCTAGACTTTGGAGGATCTTGGGAAGATCATCTGCACTTAGTGGAGTTCTCCTACAATAACAGTTATCAGGCCAGCATTCAGATGGCACCATTTGAAGCTTTATACGGAAGGAAGTACAGATCGCCTATATGCTGGAGTGACGTCGGTGAACGTCAAATACTGGGTCCAGAATTGATAACACAGACAGTGGAGAAGGTGAAGCAGATTCAGAATCATCTACGAGCAGCTCAGGACAGACAGAAGCATTGGGCAGATACGTATAGATGTCCCCTAGAGTTCAAAGAAGGAGATCACGTATTCTTGAGGATTTCGCCCACTCATGGTACTATCAGATTCGGGAGCAGAGGAAAGCTGAGCCCAAGGTATATTGGGCCATTTAACATTCTAGAGCGCGTTGGTGAGGTGGCCTATCGTCTTGCATTACCTCCATCCTTAGAGGGAGTGCATAACGTATTCTATGTCTCCCAGCTGCGAAGGTACGTGACCGACCCAAGTCACGTAGTCGATCACTCAGAGATTGCAGTGGACCCAAGCTTGAGATATGAAGAACAACCAGTTGGCATCCTCGATGTCAGTGAGAAGACATTGCGGGGACAGACAATCAGACTGGTCCGTGTAGCATGGAAACATCATTCTCCTGGAGAATCGACTTGGGAACGAGAAGATAGTATGCGCCAGCGATACCCCCACTTGTTCGAGGAGGCAGTTGTAAACTAGGCCATCTTGTAATTCCATAATTCTTCTTTGATAGCTTATTCTTTGATTGCGAGGACGCAATCCTTTTACGGAGGGAAGATTGTAAACACCCTATTTTTTCAGATAATTTTTTTATAAAATTTTTTCGGATGTTTTCGGGATTTTGGATGAAGAACCGAGGTGTTTATGAGTTAAAGAATTTTATGGGCAGTTTATGGGTGTTAAAATATTCTGGAAGTAAAAATTTATTGTGTATTATGGAGAACCGGACGCATGGCATTTTTCGGTGAATTTATTGGACACCGGAGCAACGAAACGAGGACCAAAAGCTATAGGATTGTGAACCGAACCCAACGAAGCCCGAACCAAACCAACCCGACCCGAGAACCCGATAGAAACCCTAATTCCCAACTGAACAGTGTTTCCGGCGGTGCACGACTATTTAAGTCATCTCGAACTTCGCGTAGTCGCAGCCGCCTTCCTCGATATACGTGCCCGAGCAGCGCCGCCTTCTCCAGATTTCGGTCGCCTCGACGAAACCCTAGCTTCACCGGACCACCCACCTCCTTCGTCGGCCTCGACAGTCCGTTACCAACGCCTTAGCCGTCCGCCCCACCGGAACCCTAGCTTCCCCGCACCCTCGAATCCACCTCCCTACCGTTCCCGACTGCCTCGCCGTCCCTATCCCCGCCTCGGCTTCCGTGCCACGCCGACCGCCACCAGTTTTCCCTACCATCTCGAGCAACCTCGTCGACCTCCATCACAGAGCAACCTCCCCCGCGTCTCCTCCTCCGCCGCTCTCCGGCGTCGACTTCCCCAACCAAGACCCCGACATCCCTATCATCTCCCTCCGTCGTGCTTTTCCCTGGACCCGACGACCGCCCAGCCCGACCTCCCCTCGGTCGACGATTCTCCCTCGACCCTTCGGCAATGCCGCCGCTCTCCGGCGTCGACATCCCCATCATCCCTCGAACTGCTCCCCCGAGTTCATCTCAGAATCGACGACAGACCATTTTCCCTCGACCCTTCGACCCACGTCGGCCGCCGCTCGAGATCCGGTCGCCGAGCCCTAGTCGACCACGAGGCTGACCCCCGGCGAAGCCCTCCAGATCAGGACCTTAGTCTGGACTCGCAGCAGACACGCGGTACCAGCAACTCAAGACGCAGGACACGACGTGGACGTTTGGAGACGTGAAAAACAGAACCCACGGGGCCCTGAACAGGTACCGTTTTCTCCCTCATCGTAACTCCAAATTCGATTATGTAAATTGCTACGCGTAGACTGCATAACCCCCTCGGTGCTCGTGCAACCCGCTCGGTGCATCGCGTCCTGTGGTGATTGCATACCGCGATCCAAAAACAGGAAAAATAACGCTCTGTTTCACCCCGGAACTGAGTTCGCCCCGCCAATCAGGACGACTTGGTCGCACGCGGTCTTTACCGAACTGTGCGCGACGTTGATACGGTCGTGTGAGATTTCGCAGAAGTCGATTCGGAGGTGTGTGCACCCCGGAATCAACGCGTATCCGCCGACGACACCCCGTATCGGTCCTTTCTGGAATATGCTGTAACTTTGTGTACACACGTCGGATCGAGACGAAACTTGCGCCATCGGACTCATAGCAATACGCTGGTCCTGTGACCCAAGTTTGGTCCGATTCCGAGAACGTTGACAAAATCACGTATCGTGGGCCCCACAAGCTCCACTTGACGGGTGATTTTGAGATCGGCTCATCGGAATCCAATTTTGGAAGTTCCGTTGGGTTCGTGTCATCGTTCCTGACTTGTAGATACCGAGTTTGCGGAATTTGGAGACCTTTGACCCTGACACGCTTTTCGGTGCGAAGTGGCCCACATGGGGACCCCGCTTTAATCCGGAAATGACCTTTTTGCCCCTGTGTCCAAATTGGACGTAAGGACAGGCATTTCTAGCTATTTGACATCTTCTGAGACTAGTGGTGATGTTTATTACAACTTTTGGAGTAGTACCTACCGGATCCACCGATACAGGGACAGTTGTTGGTATTCGGACATCAGGCAAGTGTACCTTGCCAAACTCTGCAGCTTAGTTATCTATTTTCCTTGCTTTATATATATATTACTGTACATTCTTAACCTAGGACCGTGTAACGTACTTAGCGTCCGATTATCAGTCGGGTGCCGACACTGTACGCAGTGTTGGGTACGGTCATCTAGAGATGGACATCCGTGACACTTTATATTCTCGTACTTGTCTTATCAAGTACCCTATGGCCCAGGACACTTGACACTATTCATGAGATAGGATTTTCCCGAGATATTCGTGGTGATTCTGTATAGGCCAGGACACTTGAAACCTTGCTAAGTCCAATGATCGATAAAGCCACTAATGCCACAAGTTTAATACCACTGATGCATCTTATGCAATGCAAGTAGGGAACACTATTTCATTATCATTATATGCTATGTTGTAACAATCAATAAAGACAGACAGGTATGGACTGTTCAGTCCCCATAAAGAAAAGAAGAAAAGAAAGAAAGAAAGAAAGTATAGAATAAGAAGCCCCCATCGAGAATAATGTTGGCTGTGAATGTTTTATTACTTTACCATTCAATGTGTTTATAACTTAGTCATTTATGCATTTGCATGGTCATGGATAACTTGTGCACAAGGTAGTAAGTTTCCTTGATCTGGACCCGGGGCACCGGGGACTGCTTCATCCTAGGAGGGAACATTGGGACGTACTTATAGGCACGAGGTATTGTAGGATTATCCGAGGAGGCTAGCTACCTTCCTAAGGAGGTGCACTGCATACCATGGTAAATGATCATTTGTGTTATTTCATTATATAGGACTTTTACCATGGTATGCAGTGCACCTCCTTAGGGTCATTTGTGTTGTTTCATTATATAGGACTTTTACCATCGTACGGGCTTTAATTTCCCCCTTTTCCTATGTACTTACATCACTTTATGTAGGGCACATCATGGCCCTACATTTGAAATACCTAAATCCTAGCCCTCCCTTCATCATGTAGAAGCTTTCCCAACTCCCCAAAAATTTCCTACAGCCGGCCCTAACCCCAAGACAGCCCCCCTCACTCTCTCTCCTACATATACCTTCATTACAACTCATTAAAAACAAAACAAAACCCAAAAATCCCAAAAAAACCCTAAACTCACCAAACCGAGCTCTCCCCTCAGCCCGACCCCAACCTTCCTCCCCGCGCCCGACTCCGGCCAAACGCCGCCACCGACCACCACCACACCGACCCGACCACCCTTGCCTGCCTTTCCCCCACCTGCCACCTGAGCCACCAGCCACCACGACGCCGGAGCAGCTCCCCCAATCGCCCGCACCGAACCGAGCAGCTCCCTCCCGTACAGCACAGCCGACCACCCATTCCCTTCGTGCTCCCCCACCAAACTTCACCGGCGTCACCCCCGGCCAGTCCACTTCCTTTCCGTCGAATCTCAGCCGCCGACGACGACGACGACGACGACGTTGGCCGTGGCAGCCCCCGCAGCGCCAAGACTTCAGACCGCGGCTGCTGCTACCGACCCACCCCCCCGCGCGACGCCGGAGCACCGTCCGGCCACCCCCTCCGGCGACGGTCGACCACCTTGACCCCCTCGACCTGAGGTACAACCCAGTGCATGATTTTATGTATATTTATTAGTATTTAGCCAAGTATTTTAGACTGCAAGTTGTATATATATATAGATCCAATAATAGTGTATTTAAATACGTATTTTAGTACATTGTATATATAACCCTGTATAAACTAAATAATATATATATACTGTATTTTTTTGTATACTTTATGTAGGCTAATAAATAGACGTATAAGATACTAAATAGTGTATTAAATAAACTAAGTATTTATAATACCTATTATGTATATAGATATGTAAAATTTACATGTATTAAATCTAGTATGTATATGTATTCTAAATGTATACTTTATTTTCTGTATTTTGTAGTATAATTATGTATAAGTATATATACTATTTTAAAAATACTCTGAGTATAATATTTATGAAAAATATATTGTAGGTATTCACAAATATAATGTATGCACATACATAGTATATATATACTAGAAGCTTAAATACTTTATTATTATTTAATTAAAATACCATAAGTATATGTCTAATAAAAGTATTCAGATTTAAATACTTAAATTATTTTTATTACGTAAAATTATATGTAGTGTGTTTTAGAATATTTTAAGTTATAAAATAAAATATATATGGCATGGTGTATTTTAAATATGTCATTATATCTAAAATAAGTATGTGTATCTTTGTACTTATACAAAATTATTTCTAAATATATATATATATATATATGTATATATATATATATATATATATATATATATATATATATATATATATATATATATATATATATATATATGAATTTATGATATTACCAATTATGTATACATATTTACTGTGTGTATAATTAGTATATACTAATTAATACTTAAGTACTATTTTTGTACTACTAAACATATATATTATACTAAATATAATTAAATATGAGTTAGTGTATGTGTATATACTAGTATTGGCTATATATATATATATATATACAGTCCCGACCCTATGTCAACTGTAGATACAGACAGTGTGCTTTAGTCGTGCTATTGTAGCGACTAATTTGGTCATTACTATATCCTATATAGGATTGCTGGACACTACTGCCGAGGCATCAGGAGCAGGGCTTTGGATTTCGCAGCTACCCGGGGCAGGCAAGTATACCTTGCTGGATTACTGCTTAAAATTAAATGTTAAATGTTGCAAATATACATGAATTGTGTGCGTCCGAGATTAACTCGGGTGCAGTCGATAATGCGTCGATGAATAGTATACATGTCCTAGTTGCTAGCTGACTCACCTTCTTCTGTGAGGATATTTTGATATCTTCCTTGACCATGGCACTATACACGTATCGCGATGGTACATTCATATTGGGATACGGGTCTGCGTACCTGATTCGCTATCGGTACGTACAACATGCATCACGGACTAGCATGTATTCTAGAGTAATATAGTTAAATTGAGACTTGACATCTAGATACGGTACACTCAAGTTGTGTATTCAACTTGTGTATCTACATTGGGCGGGGAGGACAACTGATGGACATATGGGATACACCCATCGGACTCCGTAGTATCCAGAGGAGCCACGGATCCGATGATTTCCTTTATTCAGATACCCCACTCTTCGGAGTGGTACATATGTATATATCATTGCAGATACTACGTCCCTTAGAGTGTTGGACGTTACATACATACAGATACCTCATTCTTCGGAATGTTGGATGTTGCAGATACCACACTCTAGAGGACGTTGGATGTTATGCCTATACCTACTTATACGTTCCGAGGTTGTCCTTACATTGCATTCACTTAGATGGTTAGCACACCCCTCTTTACTTTTATTCAGTACTATATCTGGCATGCATATTGTATCTTGTTACGTCCCTCTGAGGACCTGGTTATCTTCCAGATTTGGACGAGGCCTATTATCCCACAGTTTACGAGCCAGGTGTGGAGACGGGGTTTGCTCTTGACGAGGAGCTGGAGGTACTTCCATCAGAGTACCCCTGATCAGATTGGTAGGCCTTCCGCCTATGACTGGAGCTCATTACCTAGTTAGCAGTTGTTCCAGTCACTCTCATTTTCAGCACTTATTTTTCAGACTATCAGTACTTTTCTCCAACATTTGTAGTGGGTTTGTTCCCACCAGACATATTTCAGTTGTATTATGTCATTCGACTATATCTTTATATTCCAGTCTTTTATTTCAGTATTTAATTGTTTGTGGATGAGTTTAGACACTGCCTGTTGATATATTAGACTTGTTAGATTTAGGACAGCGTAGCACGCTTCGCCAGGATCCATTAAATTGGGATATCCTCGGAGACGTGTCAGCTGGCCAATGCCACGTGGCCTGGTTCCATATATTTTGGGACTGGGGCGTGACATGGTTTTAGTGGTGGCCCATGCAGGTCTGAAATACCAAACATCTATCGCTTATGGTATGGTAACATGTCCAGCGAGCCTGCAATATGATAGAAATTATTAGGTCTCATCCACCTTGATCATCGCCTTTGAACCTCTTTCGTATCTAATTATTTGAATATCTGCATCCTGTTTGATTCCGTACTCTTTTAATAAAGTTCCATCTTTTACAGCAAGATGAACTTGCGTAGCGACCGCGAGGTATACGTTGCCGTAGTGCCATCCACCACCCCACCGAGGGAGGAGACGACCCAGGGACCACCCGAAGAGCAGCCTCAGCCACAGGCACCGATGATCCCCCAGGCCCCGATGATATATTGGCACCAGACTTCTTCTGACGATCCGACACAGCAGCATGAGGGTCAAACTTCTCAGACTATCCCGATGTAGCACTTCGAGGGCCAGACTTCGAGGACTATGCCGATATCGCAGACCGAGAGGCCAACGTCTCAGGAGACACCTACAACACAACCAGAGGATTCACCTCCACCCTTTCTACCCCAGATGCCACATCCAGAGGAACAGTCGCAGATGTTCCAGTTTTCCCAGACTATGATGCAAGCGCAGTGGCATCAGACCGAGACTTTGAGTCGAAGCTTGATGGCAGATCTAGAGAACGCCAGGAGGTTCCATCATGGTCTAACGTATGAGCTACAGAGGTACACTACCACCCAGGCGAGGATCTCTTACGAGAAGGTTCTGTCAGAGGCTAGGATCTAAGAGGCTATTAGCAGAGGATCGAGGCATTCCAGTGTAGCTACACCAGCTCAGGCACAACTGGGAGTAGGAGGATCGATCCGGCATCCAGGAGTACAGTCGCAACAGAGGGTTGTGCCATATTCGCATAGAAAGATGCCGACATGTCACTATTGCAGGAAGAAGGGACATATTCAGAAAGATTGCAGAAGAAGGTCAGGACAGTGTTTTAGGTGTGGATCAAACCAGCATCAGGCTCAGGAGTGTCCCTAGTACGTCAATAGGGCCAAACAAATAGTGCAAGGCCAGCTCCACCAGTCCTAGGTATGTTCGTTGCATTGCTTGAAAATTTATAGATTATTATGTATCTATTGATGAAGTATAATAGGGTGGCACAACTTTAAGACTTGCATAAGAAGATAGTATTTATTCAGACGGTAGAAATTATAGGCCCAAACCCCTATTGGGTCGACTAGCGACTGAGATAAGGAGTGAGTATGACAACTGTAGAGATTGTAAAAATCTTAATTTTGTCCTTGATTGGTTTTGTGAACTTAAATTATTTTTGTACCTTCTTTCATCAAAATCTAGCGTACTTATACTACCTCGCCTTATGTTGCTGTTACAGCCTAGCTTTGCAAGCTCAGTCTTTTATCAAGCTTGTTCACGACATATGTATTATTGGACGCGTACACTAATACATTTCAGAATCAGAGTACTACGGTCTGATCAACCATAGTGCGCTTGGTTCGCCCTTCGCATAACTATTTTATGTGGATTGAGATATATAGTGAATAGTACGAATGTACTTGCCCTCTAGATATGCCTGAGCATATCGTATCCGTTACATAACTGTACTGATACGAGCAAGTGAAAAGGAATTACCAAAATAGAATTTCAATCCACAACTGCCTTGACAATTCCCATTGAATTCTTTAGAACGCCTTGATCCCCATACTTCTAATCTATTAGCTCCCCCTTGAACTCCTTATTATTGTTTTCCATTTTCCCTTGTTTCGAAAAGATGAAACCTCGTGCTTAGCATAAGTTAATACACAGATAGTATTAGATGTACCCTATGGGTCGAATACATTATTTGATGATTATTTTGTAACCAAGGGCATATCCCATGTAATATTTGGGTTAAAACTTTTTGAGGATTGAGTAACAGGATTAAGTAAAAGTGGGGGAATGAGATTCCTGAAATGTAAGAGCCTTATGTGATAGAGGGGTAGACCCTAAGTTGGGTAGCAGTTGCATTGTCAACTCAAGAGAAACTCCTCTTAGTTGGGGTCGAGAAAGATTGGATGTAGAGGTTCAAGTCATTTTAAATTTTGAGAATTTTTAGAAGGATGATTAAAATGATGATGATTCAAAAAATTTTAGAATCTGGAAATTGCGGACCAAATACTTCTACTTGAGCGCATGATTTAAATTTTGGATATTGAAGGATTAAATCATTGATTTAAATTTTGAGGAAAAATGTGAAAATCTAGATTCGGACGATTGATGAACTAGAATTCAAATTTCAAATGGAGACCTTTAAATGTTGATTGGGGGATTTCCTATTAGAAAATATTGAGAATAGAGATTGAATTTAAAAAAAAATTGGAGAGTACGAAATTCACAAGTTGAGGATAGAAATAATAAAATTGATCAAAATTTTTAGACGAAACTTTAACAGTTGAAGATTGCGATGCAAATTCGGATACGAGATGTCATAGAGATTTGAATCAGAGTGAATATGGATTATTAAATTGAAAATTCTAGAATAATGATTAATATGATAAGGGATTGATGAATTTTAAAAAAAATCGGGATATGACAAAACAAATACTGATACGTGAGCATATGATTTAAAATTTTAATATTGAGGATTGAATCAACGATTTAAACCTAGAGAAAAATAAATAGAACCCTAAACATGGACATGGACAGATTAAATTTTAAATTGGAAGATTAAATTAAAAGAAATTTTGATGACAGGATTTCCTATTTGAACTATTAAGGATATAAATTGAATTTAAATTGGAAGAGTACAAAAGTCCATAGGAGGGAAAATATTGTTTAGTTTATTTCTAAGAGAGATTTTTGTTAGTTGAAGATCGCGATATATAGTTTGATATGCGAAAATGTTATGCGGATTAAAAATTTAAAACTGGACGTTGATGAGGAAGAACGCTGGGTTAAAATTTTTTTTGGGGCAATGACTATCTTAATTTAGAAGTGATTACGAAGGATGGATTAAAATTTATCTATCGCAAAGATATCGCGATTGACTTGCCCTAGGTATGTAAAGGGAGAACAGATTATGCCTTATTTTAATTTCGAGGACGGGACTTTGAGATGTGGAGATCGTCTCTATGTTTCGAATGGAGAGCTACGCCAGGAGCTGATGACGGAGGCCCACAGTTCGACCTATTCTATTCATCCGGGAGGCACGAAGATGTACCGAGACTAGAGGCAGTACTACTGGTGGCACGGGATGAAGAGGGAGATAGCTCGCTTCGTGGCTAAGTGTCTGGTGTGTCAGCAAGTCAAGGCTGAGCATCAGAGGTCTGCCGGATTACTTCAACCGCTTCCGATACCGGAGTGGAAATGGGAGCACATCACCATGGACTTTGTCACGGGTTTTCCGAGGAGTCCTAGTGGTTGCAACGCGGTATGGGAAATCGTAGATAGACTCACCAAGTCTGCCCACTTTTTACCCTTCAGAGTAGGTCAATCTACGGAAGTCTTGGCAGACATGTACATGAGGGAGATTGTACGATTGCATGGAGTGCCAGTCAGTATCGTGTCTGACCGGGATACGAGGTTTACATCATACTTTTGGAGGAGTATGTAAGAGAGTCTTGGTACCCGCCTTAAGTTCAGTACTTCGTACCACCCGCAGACAGATGGACAATCCGAGCGCACCATTCAGACGCTGGAGGACATGTTGAGGGCATGTATGCTTGACTTCAGCGGTTCTTGGGAGGACCATTTGCACTTGGTTGAATTTTTCTACAACAATAGCTATCAGGCGAGCATTCAGATGGCTCCCTATGAAGTATTGTATGGTAGGAAGTGTCGATCCCCAGTATGTTGGAGCGATGTAGGCGAGAGGCAGATTCTAGGACCAGAGCTGATCGTCCATACAGTGGAGAAGGTAAAGAAGATCCAGGGCATCTACGAGCAGCACAGGACAGGCAGAAGCATTGGGCTAATGTGCATCGACGACCCCTAGAGTTCCAGGTAGGAGAACATGTGTTCTTGAAGATTTTACCTACCAGAGGAACCATCAGATTTGGAGGCAGAGGGAAGCTGAGTCCGAGGTACATCGGACCCTTCGATGTGCTAGAGCGCGTCGGAGAAGTTGCTTATAGATTGGCCTTGCCGCAGACACTGGAAGGAGTTCACGACGTCTTCCATGTATCTCAGCTGAGGAGGTACATACCGGATCCGAGTCATGTGCTTGACCACTCGGAGATCACCGTTGGTCCAAGCTTGTCATACCAGGAGGAGCCAGTAGAGATCCTAGACCGAAGCGAGAAGGTACTGCGAGGCCAGACTATCCCTCTAGTTCGTGTCGCATGGAGGCATCACGCACCAGGTGAATCAACCTGGGAACGAGAGGACGATATTCGGCAACGTTTTCCCCATCTCTTCGAAGGCCTAGGTATGTGATAGTATTTATTTCATTCAATAGTTTTGATATATGTCTGTTTTAATTTTGAGGACGAAATGCTCTAAGGAGGGTATGTTGTAAACTCCCTCTACCAGAAATTAGGGTTAAATTAGCCTAATTAGGGTTAACCTGACTTAATTATGATTTAATATATAGTATTATAAATACCTGTGAAATGATTTGATTATTTGGGATAATACCCTAGCTGTTGCCCTAAAACAAATTCTACATATTTGACCTAAACCTGTAAACCCATCATATTGAACCTAGGACAAACCCCGGATACCGATTTTGGTGCCTGATTTTAGTCGCACAAAAGTCGTTACAAACGTCCGTGCGTAAATTAATTAAATTGCGTAATTACGTTCGCTGCCCGTTCCAATTGACATTGAGACCCAACCTCAACCAGTTCTGACCAACCCAGATCATGATATTATTGTACACTGAGCCTACTACACCAAAGACCCTTGTCCAACCAAATTTAGACTCCCAGATTTTATTTAAATTAAATTAGAAACACCCGTTACATTAATTATAAATTAATTAATGTGGCTACCTAACCTCAATTAAATTAGACCCAACTCCAACCCAAACCCACATCCACACCCACAAGCCTCATACAAAATACCATACACCACCCTAGTCCAATGAGGAACACCAAACATGGTGTTTGGTTACATTAAATCCCCAACTCCACAATTTGTGCAAATACCAAATTGTTCAGGGGCCTAATTACAAAATTGCAATGAGGTGTTCCCCTCTCATTGGCCCAAACCATCATGGAGAAAAGCAATGGTCATGCCTAACCGTATGCTTTAATTTCCCCCCTTTCCTATGTACTTACATCACTTTATGTAGGGCACATCATGGCCCTATATTTGAAATACCTAAATCCTAGCCCTCCCTTCATCATGTAGAAGCTTTTCCAACTCCCCAAAAATTTTCTACAGCCGGCCCTAACCCCAAGACAGTCCCCCCTCACTCTCTCTCCTACATATACCTTCATTACAACTCATTAAAATAAAAACAAAACCCAAAAATCCCCAAAAAACCCTAAACTCACCAAACCGAGCTCTCCCCTCAGCCCGACCCCAACCTTCCTCCCCGCGCCCGACTCCGGCCAAACACCGCCACCGGCCGCCACCACACCGACCTGACCACCCTCGTCTGCCTTTCCCCCACCTGCCACTTGAGCCACCAGCCACCACGACGCCGGAGCAGCTCCCCCAACCGCCCGCACCGAACCGAGCAGCTCCCTCCCGTACAGCACAGCCGACCACCCATTCCCTCCGTGCTCCGCCACCGCAACACCGCCGCCCACCAAACTTCACCGACGTCACCCCAGGCCAGTCCACTTCCTTCCTGTCGAATCTCAGCCGACGACGACGACGACGTTGGCCGTGGCAGCCCCCGCAGCGCCAAGACTTCAGACCGCGGCTGCTGCTACCGACCCCCCCCTCCCGCGCGACGCCGGAGCGCCGTCCGGCCACCCCCTCCGGCGACGGTCGACCACCTTGACCCCCTCGACCTGAGGTACAACCCAGTGCATAATTTTATGTATATTTATTAGTATTTAGCCAAGTATTTTAGACTGCAAGTTGTATATATATATATATATATCCAGTAATAGTGTATTTAAATACGTATTTTAGTACATTGTATATATAACCCTGTATAAACTATATAATATATATATACTGTATTTTTTTTTGTATACTTTATGTAGGCTAATAAATAGACGTATAAGATACTAAATAGTGTATTAAATAAACTAAGTATTTATAATACCTATTATGTATATAGATATGTAAAATTTACATGTATTAAATCTAGTATGTATATGTATTCTAAATGTATACTTTATTTCTTGTATTTTGTAGTATAATTATATATAAGTATATATACTGTTTTAAAAATACTCTGAGTATAATATTTATGAAAAATATATTGTAGGTATTCACAAATATAATGTATGCACATACATAGTATATATATACTAGAAGCTTAAATACTTTATTATTATTTAATTAAAATACCATAAGTATATGTCTAATAAAAGTATTCATATTTAAATACTTAAATTGTTTTTATTACGTAAAATTATATGTAGTGTGTTTTAGAATATTTTAAGTTATTAAATAAAATATATATGGCATGGTGTATTTTAAATGTGTCATTATATCTAAAATAAGTATGTGTATCTTTGTACTTATACAAAATTATTTCTAAATATATATGTATATATATATGAATTTATGATATTACCAATTATGTATACATATTTACTGTGTGTATAATTAGTATATACTAATTAATACTTAAGTACTATTTTTGTACTACTAAACATATATATTATACTAAATATAATTAAATATGAGTTAGTGTATGTGTATATACTAGTATTGGCTATATATATATATATATACAGCCCCGACCCTATGTCAACTGTAGATACAGACAGTGTGCTTTAGTCGTGCTATTGTAGCGACTAATTTGGTCATTACTATATCCTATATAGGATTGCTGGACACTACTGCCGAGGCATCAGGAGCAGGGCTTTGGATTTCGCAGCTACCCGGGGCAGGCAAGTATACCTTGCTGGATTACTGCTTAAAATTAAATGTTAAATGTTGCAAATATACATGAACTGTGTGCGTCCGAGATTAACTCGGGTGCAGTCGACAATGCGTCGATGAATAGTGTATATGTCCTAGTTGCTAGCTGACTCACCTTCTTCTGTGAGGATATTTTGATATCTTCCTTGACCATGGCACTATACACGTATCGCGATGGTACATTCATATTGGGATACGGGTCTGCGTACCCGATTCGCTATCGGTACGTACGACATGCATCACGGACTAGCATGTATTCTAGAGTAATATAGTTAAATTGAGACTTGACATCTAGATACGGTACACTCAAGTCGTGTATTCGACTTGCGTATCTACATTGGGCGGGGAGGACAACTGATGGACGTATGGGATACACCCATCGGACTCTGTAGTATCCAGAGGAGCCACGGATCCGATGATTTCCTTTATTCAGATACCCCACTCTTCGGAGTGGTACGGATATATATATCATTGCAGATACCACGTCTCTTAGAGTGTTGGACGTTACATACATACAGATACCTCATTCTTCGGAATGTTGGATGTTGCAGATACCACACTTTAGAGGACGTTGGATGTTATGCCTATACCTACTTATACGTTCCGAGGTTGTCCTTACATTGCATTCACTTAGATGGTTAGCACACCCCTCTTTACTTTTATTCAGTACTATATCTGGCATGCATATTGTATCTTGTTACGTCCCTTTGAGGACCTGGTTATCTTCCAGATCTGGATGAGGCCTATTATCCCACAGTTTACGAGCCAGGTGTGGAGACGGGGTTTGCTCTTGACGAGGAGCTGGAGGTACTTCCATCAGAGTACCCCTGATCAGATTGGTAGGCCTTCCGCCTATGACTGGAGCTCATTACCTAGTTAGCAGTTGTTCCAGTCACTCTCATTTTCAGCACTTATTTTCCAGACTATCAGTACTTATCTCTAATATTTGTAGTGGGTTTGTTCCCACCAGACATATTTTAGTTGTATTATGTCATTCGACTATGTCCTTATATTCCAGTCTTTTATTTCAGTATTTACTTGTTTGTGGATGAGTTTAGACACTGTCTGTTGATATATTAGACTTGTTAGATTTAGGACAACGTAGCACGCTTCGCCAGGATCCATTAAATTAGGATATCCTCGAAGACGTGTCAGCTGGCCAATGCCACGTGGCCTGGTTCCATATATTTTGGGACTGGGGCGTGACAAGCCTGGAGTTGCGCTCGTACAAGGCGATGTTGTCAAACACCAAATGTTATCATTGAAACAACCAAGTTACAGCGGAAGTCAAATATTGTGTACCAAGCACACATCAGAGTAATACGCAGCGAAGCTCTCGATATGGTCCAAATGAAATGCCCCGAGTCAATGCCACAAAGGCGATGCCACGGAGACGATAAAATACTCTTGCTCTTTTCTCTAGCCCACAAAGGTACTTACAGTTCATACATCTTGTCCCGTATATCCAAGTAGTGCCACTACGCCTGTGTACCTGAAATATTGCCCACAAACGTGGGTCAGTACACAACCGTGCTGGTGAGCGGGGTAACCCACTCGCCTAAGCCGACACTAAGTAAAATAGTGAATACAAACAGTTATATGGTGATCTTTCTAGTTTGAATCCTAGATTCATTTCATGGCATATGGATGACATGTTAAGGAAAAGCTGTAAAGCAGTTTAAGCATGCAAGCATTCAACTCAAACCAATCGACAAGCATTTATATATATCCAACCCGAAGTAAACTAGCATGCAACCCGTCCTACTCAATGCCATTGCTTGCACGATAACATATCGAACCATCAGTCTTGCCTCAATATCCATCCTCAACCAAAGTTTATATTCCAATATCGAGTCCACACTCTTGCCGAGGCAAGGTGGCCGCGCCTACACGAAAGCCAAACCAACAAAAGAAAAGCAAGCCAACTCTTATCTATATAAAGTCACTAGCAAAGCCATAAAGGACATATTCCAAGCATTAACGGTGCGCCCTATCAGCCCGGGTAGCAAGCCCCGCTGGAGGTCCCGCAATGCATCGTGACTAGCACGAATCAATATTTCCCTCCGGATCGATACGGTCCCAGTGCCCCGGAATGCCGTTTCGAGGAAATGTCAAACCCTGTGTACACAGGTTGTCCGTGACATGTAGAAAGTAGGTATGACGAGAGAATCAAACATTCTCGCCCCACCAAGCGATCCTAGACTCGTTCAACCGAATATCCAACCGAAGCATCCATAACCATTCTTCCAATATATCCAACCAAGGAGTCCAAATCTCGACCTCAATATATTTAGCCCAAGGCACCAAAATACCCATAGGCACAATCTCTCAAGTTGTGCCCAAGTTATGCCCATATTTCCATTGCCGCTTTACATCAATGTATTTATAAACTTGGTGCAACACCCATGCTCAAAGCAATCCCATGGCCCAATGCCGTTTCAGTGGCACAATGCCCTATTCGAGGCACGATGCCCCATCAAGCGGCACAACACCCTTGCCGATGCAGTTGTTCGGTTTCGAACCACAACTGCTCGCTTTGTAAGACAAAGCGACCAAGTGATACTCGTGCACGGATGCACGCTCGCTCGCCCGAATTCTCGATATTCTCGATTACCTCATTATATCATTCCAACTTGTATGATTCCAACCGTCCAAGCATAATCCCAATTCCCAATTATCCAACCGACTGCCTCAAATGTATAATCCAACTATCGCTCCCACTATCCAATGCGTAAATCATTTCAAGCCACAATCCTACCAAGCCAACGACGCACACTCTATGCACGCCTCAGTGTAGTGTTTTCAAATATTTTAGCCCAAGTGTTCAAGCCTTTTACGTATTTCCATATTATTAGGCATGAAGGAGTAGAGGAGAAGGGAAAGAGCCCACTCACAATGTTTGATCCCGTTAGGCATCCTGTCCTGCCGATACAGCCAATCCCTTGAACCCGTGGTCCGATGCAAGCGCGATCTACTCAACTGGTATAACCGTGCGAGCAGGCCGTGCTCTCCAAATCATCCGACCGATCAGATTAAGGAAGACGACATTATCGCTTCATCCAGCTATTCAGTACTGTTCTGAACGAACACCTAATTTCCATCGAACCCGCTAGCCATCTGCACATGAAACCAACTAAATCAATCCTTCTTCCCAAAATCCAATATTTTAAATGTAACTAGCAATTGTTTTATTAAATCCGACTTAGCGTAACGCACCGAGCGGTTGCGGGCGTTACATAATATACCACTTAAAATCAGGTTCGTCCACGAACCGTGCTGGTACTCATTCCTTACTAGCTAATTCCATAGATCTGCTTTATGCAACTCACATATTCACGATCTCTGACTCAGCATCTCGCTGTGCTGCTCGTACAATTTTCTGAATTCCTACATCCTCCTTGCAGCTCAATACGAATTCTTCGTATCGCTTAGTTTTGGATCGTACATATATTTAAGGCGTCCCTAAAATACATGCATTTCAGCCGAGCTTTGCGATAGCAAATTTGGACAAGTTACAAGGGTATCTTTATGTCCGAGGCATCCATTTGCTTTAACTTTCAATCGAACCAATCCTGATTTCCATTCCAACTTATTCGATTGAGCACCATTCCCAAATATGATGCTTTTCCACCGACTCAATCCGTTCGTGTTCCAACTCAATCCATCCAACTATTTCTGAAATCCGTACTAGCAACATCTCCAAATATTATCTCGTATACCGAACGATTATCTCAACTGATCTACCCCAGCTATGCGACTTACCCAAATATCAACTTTGCTTAGATCAGCTCAGTCCAACACCTTTTCCTCAATCTCAATACCTCACTGGGTGAACGTCTATATTGAGGTTCGTGTGATCCACGAAGATCTCGCCGCCACGCCAAAGGGATTGTGTCGCCACGATTTTAACGTGGACACACTCGCCACAATTCTTAGGTTGCGCATGGAATAGTTCTTCGCGTTGCTTCCACTGCCTCGAAGCATAGAATATCACCTTTGCCTTCTGAACGAGCATGCTTCCCAGACTAAGTTCCGAGACATCTTGTAAATCTGAGGCAAATATGTCCCTTCCAGTATTCACAAGGATTTGATCTGAACGAGCCGTTGCTTTAACTTCATGAGCTAGTTTCACAGTCGTCAATTCATATGAATGCTATTCCCTTCCAGGGCATGATGAGTCAGAGGCGATGCCATCGATAAAAATCTGCGACTCTGAATCTCATCAGTCGACTAGGCTACTTCCACCATCGCTTCGATCTTCTGGCTGCATCTTCAGCTAAAGACTATCCCAAGGGTCTCTCAAAATCCAATACTCAGTCAATAAGCCAAATCTCATTGCTCACATCTGCCCTCGACGCATTCCCAAATACGCCACCTCAAGGGTCGTTCTATGGGTTTACCATATTCATCGACGGGTAAGGTCGCTTAGGGTCAGTTGTCCCGAAGCTACGCTCGATAATTGTAATCATCACGATGGACAGTTACTATAAACTATGCTATATCTCATCTGTAAATCCAAATCAAAATCCAACCATTCCATCCGAGCGAAGTTTCCGAATCCGAGAACCGCGCTCGTTGAAACTGTCTTCCATCAATCCGTCGTTCTGCCCTGAATCCATCAATTTCCAAATTGCTATGTTCGCCTACTCGCACCATCGATTTCAATGATTCTCGAAACTCAAGACTTGCTTAAATTCATGTCATGTTTACCATCGTTGCACCATCTTGCCCAAAATTCCATTTTCTCTAAACCTGAGTCGACTTCTTGAGCAGCAATATCCAAAATCTTTCAAGTTTGTGTGAATCCATCGCATTGCCCCTCCAAACCAAATCGTGTTTCATTACTCAACCAACAGCTCCAATGTGTTGCCCAAAATCGTAGTCCGTGCTCGCTATTATTCGATTCACCCCTCGCTCGTTCAAGCGTATCCCAACTGTTTATTCCAAACTCGTCCATTTCTTAAGTCCAACAATACTTTTATTTGTATCAGTCCGTTCTCGATATGCTCAACTCAATATTCGCTTGCTCTATTTTCATTCTTCCCAACTCAACCGACGTGCACCAACCAACTTGTATTCCCGTTATCCGAGTCCGTTCAAGCAATTTCCATTGATGTCCAACCAAAAATATTTTTAATGCCTTACTCAATATGTGGTATCCCATATACCAATCCGAATCAAGTCGCTACTCGCATTACGATTTCTTCGCACTTATCCAAAATCCGTTCGAACCATCCCTCATGCGTGATCATGCCTTTCCCAACTCGAGTTTGACACAAAACTCAGGAAATGCTTGAATTATCCAACTATTCTCATAAATCTTGCGATGCGACTCGTGCTATGTTCCATTCTCGATGCTTCCAACTATTCTAACCGTTTGATACTTTCGTAACACGAGAAATCGTACAACGATTGTCTTCCATGTAGTCCAACCCAATACTTAATTGTTCCACACATTTGTTATACGAGCAACTCGTGCCAACTATTCTGATATTCCCGAGCCAAACTCAAACATGCCCAACCGATGCGCCACAGCCAAAATTCCAACTTTTATCTAACACAGTCGCTACACGAACAACTCGTGCAACAATTTATTCTCATCGAATGTTCCTACTCAAAACATGCCGCATAACCAAATCTCGTTAGCCAACCAACTGATCCATTGAGGCAATCAGAACTCCCCGAACGATAAGCCAAGCCAACCCAACGAAAGCCCACAACTTGTTGCACAAATGCAACAACGCCAACCAACTTGCTGCACGAATACAACAACGCCTAACGAGGCTAAGCGATCCTACGAAAACCAACCAAGGCAACACAACTAAGAATAAAAATGCAGCCACAACCAGCAATATATAGACTTATTGCATGAAACATCCAATGCGGCACCGAGTAGAGTCAAGAGCTAGACGACACACGGAAGCTATTTAGAGTTTGTGATGAAGCGAAGGACCAAGTCCGAAGAAATGAACCAGGTGCTCTGATACTAATTTGTCATGCCCTAATCTCCCGTAATGCTCTCCTGTCCCTGCTGAACGTAAAATCACCACGTTACAGCTCTTCCGCAGGACAATCGTTCTCATCGGGACGTGATGCCGTACGAGCCTGGAGTTGCGCTCGTACAAGGCGATGTTGTCAAACACCAAATATTATCATTGAAACAACCAAGTTGCAGCGAAAGTCAAGTATTGTGTACCAAGCATACATCAGAGTAATACGCAGCAAAGCTCTCGATAGGGTCCAAATAAAATGCCCCGAGTCAATGCCACAAAGGCGATGCCACGGAGACGATAAAATACTCTTGCTCTTTTCTCTAGCCCACAAAGGTACTTATAGTTCATACATCTTGTCCCGTATATCCAAGCAGCGCCACTACGCCTGCGTACCTGAAATATTTCTCATAAACATGGGTCAGTACACAACCGTACTGGTGAGTGAGGTAACCCACTCGCCTAATCCGACACTAAGTAAAATAGTGAGTGCAAACAGTTATATGGTGATCTTTCTAGTTTGAATCCTAGATTCGTTTTATGGCATATGGATGACATGTTAAGGAAAAGCTGTAAAGCAGTTTAAGCATGCAAGCATTCAACTCAAACCAATCGACAAGCATTTATATATATCCAACCCGAAGTAAACTAGCATGCAACCCGTCCAACTCAATACCATCGCTTGCACGATAACATATCGAACCATCAGTCTCGCCTCAATATCCATCCTCAACCAAAGTTTATATTCCAATCTCGAGTGCACACTCTTGCCGAGGCAAGGTGGCCGCGCCTACATGAAAGCCAAACCAACAAAAGAAAAGCAAGCCAACTCTTATCTATATGAAGTCACTGGCAAAGCCATAAAGGTCATATTCTAAGCATTAACGGTGTGCCCTATCAGCCCGGGTAGCAAGCCCCGCTAGAGGTCCCACAATGCATCGTGACTAGCACGAATCAATATTTCCCTCCGGATCGATACGGTCCCAGTGCCCCAGAATACCGTTTGGAGGAAATGTCAAACCCTGTGTACACAGGTTGTCCGTAACATGCACAAAGTAGGTATGACGAGAGGATCGAACATTCTCGCCTCACCAAGCGATCCTAGACTCGTTTAACCGAATATCCAACCGAAGCATCCATAACCATTCTTCCAACATATCCAACCAAGGAGTCCAAATCTCGACCTCAACATATTTAGCCCAAGGCACCAAAATACACATAGGCACAATCTCTCAAGTTGTGCCCAAGTTATGCCTATATTCCCATTGCCGCTTTACATCAATGTATTTATAAACTTGGTGCAACACCCATGCTCAAAGCAATCCCATGGCCCAATGCCGTTTCAGTGGCACAATGCCCCATTCGAGGCACGATGCCCCATCAAGCGGCACAACACCCTCGCCGATGCAGTTGTTCGGTTTCGAACCACAACTGCTCGCTTTGCAAGATAAAGCGACCAAGTGATACTCGTGCACGGATGCACGCTCGCTCGCCCGAATTCCCGATATTCCCGATTACCTCATTGTATCATTCTAACTTGTATGATTCCAACCATCCAAGCATAATCCCAATTATCCAACCGACTGCCTCAAATGTATAATCCAACTATCGCTCCAACTATCCAACGCGTAAATCATTTCAAGCCACAATCCTACCAAGCTAACGACGTACACTCTATGCACGCCTCAGTGTAGTGTTTCCGAATGTTTCAGTCCAAGTGTTCAAGCCTTTTACGTGTTTTCATATTATTAGGCATGAAGGAGTAGAGGAGAAGGGAAAGAGCCCACTCACAATATTTGATCCCGTTAGGCATCCTGTCCTGCCGATACGGCCAATCCCTTGAACCCGTGGTCCGATGCAAGCGCGATCTACTCAACTGGAATGACCATGCGAGCAGGCCGTGCTCTCCAAATCATCCGACCGATCGGATTAAGGAAGACGACATTATCGCTTCTATCTAGCTATTCAGTACTGTTCTGAACGAACACCTGATTTCCATCGAACCCGCTAGCCATCTGCACATGAAACCAACTAAATCAATCCTTCTTCCCAAAATCCAATATTTCAAATGTAACCAGCATTTGTTTTATTAAATCTGACTCATCGTAACGCACCGAGCGGTTGTGGGCGTTACAAGTTTGGTAATTGATATGGGTATTTTAAATTTAGGATTATTTGTATTTTAATATTGTGCATGCATGATTATTATTTGTTGTACTATTTAATTATTGTTAGTTATAGATTTATTTTAGACTTGTCTAGTGGACCTAACCTATTTAATTAGATGCATAAACCAACATTTTGGATGAGTTTAGTTTGAGCCAATGAATTAGGCCCATGGATTAGGAGGTTGTATTAATTAGTGAAACCATTAGACTAGAACCTTTCCTCCCTAATTAATTTCTTTATGGGAGTCCCCAAGGGGTAATTGAGACATTTTATATTGCTTGGAGAGGGTTATATGGTCGACCATGCTAGAGGAGAGAGAAATTATTTTACTTCACCAATTTCTAATTCCTTTAGATCTACAATTTTTCTCTTTCAATTTCCTTTATTCCCTCATCATTCCTCCACCAATTCTTCACAAATTTCCTTCCCTATTCTTAATTTGAGGCTTCTACATCAAGGATCTACAAGAAGGAAGCAAGGAGCAAGAAGTAGGAGGCCAAGATCTACAAGGAGAGGAGCTACTTTACATTTGGAGACTTTTTATTGGAAATCCATCTCCCAATAGGTATATTTCAGTTTTTTCCTTCTAATAGACTCTAGATCTAAGATTTAACCATGAGAAACCAACTCACATGCATAGACTACCCATAGAAATTGGTTTTAGGTTCATCGGAGACCTACGGTGGAAGTTATGTACAATTTGGTATCAATTTTGGAGAAATTTTGAGATTGGCAGTTGTAGTGTTTGTCAATTGATCTAATAGATCAAATTAACATATGATTATTTGTTTGTGACTAATGTCGTATCCATAATTGGTTATGTGTAGGCTATATCTCGTCAATTTGACGAAACGGGTTAATTTTGGAGATTTTTCTCCGACACGGGGACTTGTGCATATCACATTGTGACACAGAAACGTAGTTAATCTAATTATTATATGTATTGTTCATATTTAGTGTATAAGACTTGCTTGTGTCCTCCGGGATGCGTTTGGTTGTGTGTTGGGGCCGTATCGCAAGCGTATCATAGAGTTAGTGTGATACGGGTGCGGTACACTCCACGTGTTTGATGTTTTGCCTTTAATTCTCTCTCTCTCTCTCTCTCTCTATATATATATATATATATATATATATATATATATATATATATATATATATATGTTTGTGTGTGTGTGTGTAGTAGTAGTGTTTACTTATATATATTAAGATATAGGTCAGTGTTTGTAGATACATATATAGCAGTGTAGTGTATATGTGCATAAGTGTTTGTGTGCTTGTGTACACTGTGTGTGCATTGGTGGTTGTGTTTGTGTGGTGTATGAGTGAGCCTCAGTGCTCAGAAGAGAGTTCACTCAGTGACCGCAATATAGGAGGTTCAGTATGCATAGGAGGGTGTTGTAGTGAGTGAGGGGCTCGAGTATCTGCACAGTGCACTTGTACACAGTTTCAGGCAGTAGGTTCAGTATCGGCATCACTGGAGAACAGTGACTGAAGAGCTCGTGTAGCCTCAGGTGATCAGCAGATTCAGCAGTGCATGCTGCAACAGCAACAGGGAGTTCCCTGCTAACTTATGCACTGAGATGTGCATACAACGAGGGGGGCTCGAGTTACGTAGCCTCTGCAGGGTGCAGTCAAGCTGGGCATCCACTGCAGCAAGCTCGGGCTTGCACAACATCCCTGAAGAGCAGTGACTGAAGAGATGTGTAGCTCGGGTTGGGAGGCAACTTGTCACTACCACATTCTAAAAATAGGGGTATTTTTGACTTTTTGTTTATTACAAGTATTGTGTGAAATTATTTTAATTAATTACATTATAGTATACGTATATTATTCACTTGGTATATGTATATATATATATATATTTAGTATATGTATTCTTTTGGTATACACATATATTGTAAGTATTTAATATTATATGCTAGTTAAAACTATGTATATTATATATGTACACTTGACCCCAAGGTATAGCTACGGATATCCCGTAGTTACACATGACCCTGTAACCCCAAGTATTGTGAGTTGACTGCCATATGTACACTGACGCACTGGCAAGACCCGTATTATTTTGACTGTCTATTTTGTACAGCAATTACAGACGCGACACCCGTGCAATTAGATGCACACTTGACCCTAGTTTACCAGTGTCATACCTAGCGTACCCCTGAGTTTATTGTGTTTTGATTGTGTGTGTTAGTGTAATGTCTGATGCTATATTGTATTATATTATATGTATATAGGACCATTGGATCGTCCTGCAAGACTTCAGGAGCAGGACTTTGGTATTGCCAGCTAAGGACCCCAGGCGAGTACATTCTCTGATAGTTTCTTATTTATGATATCCTCTATGTTCATTGTATCTAGTGTAAATATCAATATTTCTCGACACGATGGTTACACGGATTGGTATATCCAGATTTTATCATGAGATATTATTCCTTGTATATGGTGTATCTTGTACAAGTCTTGTTTCATTGATTATCTTGTGCATGTACAGACACTAATTTTCGGGGAGATTTGCTACCTTCCTAGAGAATACCGTGCCATAGCGTACCATGGTTGGATCTACTATACCAGTCGGGGGTTGGGAGTATTTTAGTGTAGATATGTGATCATACCTTTCATGTACAAGTCTTGTTCACATGTTAGTATTGGTCATACACCGTACGTATGACTAGCCAGGCCATTATTTATGTACAAGTTCCCAAGCCGATCACATGTTAAAGCTAGTCCTCACACACTTAGTCATTAGTATTCTTGTTCATTGACATACTGTTCATCCTCGTATTTATTTCCACTATTTCCTTTATTGCATATCTCTTGTACATGTATATGCATCTTGTATATTTCTATCTATTTACTGCTACATAGTTTATATCATTGATGTAGAACTGCTGTTAGAGATGTACTTTGCTCCAATCCTGACTGGATATTTTTTTTAGACTTCGACTTAGAGTACTTGTTTCTGACATACTTGGAGACTTGGATGTTATTGATTGCAGGTAAGATTATTTTATTATTTAGACTTGTCTTGTACTTCATATATTTTTTTTGATATCTCATCGTGCCTTAGTTTATGTGATTGAGTATTCTGTATTATATTATGATATCTGTGTCTCCTTATGGAGTTGGATACTCGTGTAAGATTGTTTAGATAGTGTATTGACCTAGACAACGTTCTACCACCGATGTTGCGGCGTAGGTTAGACGTACCAACGTACTCGTGCCCCAAATTTTGGGTGCGGGTCATGACACAACTGCAATAGCTTTCCTACTACAGTGCAGTCGAGCCGAAGAGCAGCAACTACAGCTCTCAGGCAATGCAACAAGGTATTTCGCCACAGTGCAATCAACAGCAATACACAACGAGTGCATTAGCTTGGGCAGCCAATGAAGAAGGGTATCAGCTGTACAGCAGGATTGGGCACCAACAGTCAGTGCACTGTGCAGTATTTGCATAGTGCAGGACATGCACAGTAACACTGTGTACCAGTATATCCATGTACAGTTCATTGTCCAGTTTTAGTATCACATAGTATCAATTCGGTCGAGACACATTGAAGAGAGGCTCGGGCATACATCAAGGAGAGGATGTACTATTCAGTTTCAGTCCCTGGGTATTTCAGTTCAGTTGTTTACTTGGGTTTGGGTTATCAAGGTTTTAGTTTCAGTTGGTTTTCAGTGAGTTAGTAACAGTTAGCAATTAGTTAGTTGAGGTTTTGGTTTAGCTTGGTATTGTTAGTGAGATAGGTATATTAGTGTTAGTTAGTTTAATGTTAAGGTGTGGGTATATAGTTAGTGAGATATAGATATATACTTGTTATACAATAGATAGTTATTGGGATACTTGATATATATATAGT
Source organism: Iris macrosiphon (assembly GCA_036927795.1). Lineage (NCBI taxonomy): Eukaryota > Viridiplantae > Streptophyta > Magnoliopsida > Asparagales > Iridaceae > Iris > Iris macrosiphon. The sequence continues at coordinate 139,138,041 of JAYESA010000005.1, forward strand.
TAGCTATATGAGTATGTATGTATACATGTAGTTATGGGTTATTGGTAGTAGTAGATATATTAATATAGTTAGTCTAGTATACATATACTAATAGGTAGTGTATATTGTTAGTAGTTTAGATACATAATATAGCTAGTGTTTGAGGTATTTATATATATGTATTAGCTATATCAATAGTGGTTTAGGTTACCTCGGGATACCAAGGTAATACCAAGGTATTGGGTCGATACCTAATGTATTGACTTTGGGTATCGAGATAGGTGTGATACACATTAGTGCAAGACCAAGGTATCCTATTTTACTTGTATTGTTGTAGTATTATAATTATTGACTTGTATATATAACTAAAATACTATTTTTATATAAATGAACTTGCGTATCTTAGGATACGGTTTTTTGAGTGTCTTTTAGTTTCTTAGCTTAGCTAGTATAGCTTGGTTTCATAGTGTATCGACTTAGTGACTTAGTATTAGACTCTTGCAACCTAGATTTCATCGATTTGACCTAAAAATGGCTTATTGACCTAGAATTGTATCAACTTAATTGATTTTCATTCTGAATCTTGTATTGATGCAATATACCATATATAGGTCTGTGTGACACCAGCTTGGACATCGAGAGACACACCTTGCTCAGGACTTCAGGCAAGTACATTTCTCTGATAGTTTTTAATTCATAATATTGTATATATGCATGTTCTAGAATTGTATACTTGATTCCGACACAGTAATTTCATCGACTGGTACTATATTGATCCCGTCAGGAGATGTTATCCCCTACCGTGTTCAGCGGGCACTCGTGTACATGTATCTCATCGTGTATATTGGGTACTGATTATATTTTGTGTTCACACACTGCTCGTGTTCATTGTGCTTTTTCGTGTACACCCACCGCTCGTGTTCGGTTGTTATGATATTCGTGTATACCCACTGCTCGTGTTCAGTGGTTATATTTCGTGTTCGTAGCATGTCGTGATTGGATCCATCGGTATTAGTTAGGGGTGGGAGAGTAGGAGTTGATTATGTGATCAAAGCCCCATTGTTACATCATGTACATTCTAGTTACATATCTCACTTGTAATCCACTTACCTGATCATGTTCACCAATCCGATCACATAATAAACTTGTATTCTGAGGCACATTAGTTTAGATTGTAGTTTACTTCATCATATTGCTGATATTCATCTTGTTGTTCTATATTCTCATACATTACCTGTATATCTATTGTTCATTCATTCATATGTTTAGTGATATTGTATTTTATTTCTATATCTGTTTATATGCTCGATTATGTTATTGAAACTACTTTCAGAGGTATGTACTTCACTCCAATCCTGACTGGATATATTTTTCCAGATGACTGGCTTATAGAGCAGTGTCCCACATTCTACGGGCCGAAGGACGGCGTACCTCTAGAGGATACTCCTATAGACCAGGAGGACTTGGTTGCAGAGCCCGAGGTCTAGTTTATTTGTGTTGGCATGTATTAGACTATTCTTTTGTTGAGATTCATAGTTTGTATATTATTTCAGATTATGGATTATATCTTATTCTTCCTTCGCTATTCCATTCGTGCACCATTCTTCCTTAGTTTGTTTTGTGATTGAGATTAGTTATACTTATGAGATACCATATTGCTCCTCCGTTTAGAGTTGAGATGATTGATAGGTACCATATTATATTGTAGAGATGTTAGATAGTTAGAAATGACCCAGACAGCATTCTACCACTGATTCTGCGGCGTAGGCTGGACGTAACCACGTACTCGTGCCTGAATATCCGGGTGCGGGTCATGACAGTAAATACTCATTTTGCCAAATTATAGATATCATTTGCAAACTGAAAAAATCATAATTTAGTTTATTATGTCAATTCTCCAAACTAACACCAATTTGAAAAGAGAATGCAAAGTATAACATACCAAAAGAAAGTTGTAGAAACTAATTGACTGAATTATCATACTAATAAATTAAAGTCACAAATTTATAAGTACGAACAAATAGTAGTTTATAAACCATAATTATATTAGATAGTAACAATTGTGTTCTAGTAGTCAACCAACATATAGGCCATACCAAAAGTCTTTGACAATAATAGACCATATCCACCCTTAAATAAATACCCATGCAGAAACAAAATCTCCAACAAAAACAAGAATGTCAAAACAATGACGACGATGAAGATATTTCACGTGTTGCCGAGAAGATGAGAGCGAGAATCCACAGGTCCATTGTTAAGCATAACTCCACTGTTGCAATTTTTTATTTATAAAAGTCTAATATTAGTGGATCATCACTAAATAAGTAAATGTACAATTCTCTAAGTACTTCTAGCAAACAAATGAAGCTATTTGCAACAGGTGAATGAATTCAAGTGGAACTTTTAAAATAAAATACCTTTTGTTCATATTGTTGTTTATCCTTTAACATAAGTTTTGATGCATCACTATTCAATGGTTCTGAAGGATTTGGGTAAAGCAAAAGTTGTGGAAGAAATATCTCAAAAATATTCAAAAGTTCCACAAAAAATGCAAGAATAGTAAGATACATAATCTAAGAGATGACATTTAAATAAAATCAAGGTTTGAATTATTATGAAAAAATAGTGTGCTAGCTACTTTTACTAGATATCAGTGGGAGCCTTGTTCTTGTAAATTATAATCCTCAATATTCTAATTACCATAACTTTAACTTTTAGAAAACGTAAGAAATCTCTGCCCATTGAATTATTATGAAAAAATATTATCCCATTGAATTATTACTAGATATCAGATACATGTTAATAACTAGTATAAGCATGGTCTCAAAATACACAAAAAGTTAGAATAAAGAAAGCAACATTCTGTACTAGCAGTTTAATCCAATAAACAAGTAATACAAAGATAATCTTTCATAGGATCTAACTGAGGCATATTCATTTAGAAGAAAGAAATGACTTTCATGCTTTTCATATCATCAAAACAACTTATTATGATGATAAGTATAGCAGTCATAACCTTCCATAGGAGCATCTAATAACAGGTGAGGAATATTCATCTAGAATAGACAATGTAAGGATGATCTTCAATAGTAGTATACTATAATAGATAAGGAACATTAACAACAGACTTTCACAATTCATATCATAAGAAAAAGTTCCTTATCTTGATAAATATAGCATTGATAGCCTTCTACCACTGGCATAAACACTCTGTTCATGGAAGGAAGTGACAAATATGATATAAAACCTAATAAATGAAGGATAAAAAGGCAAGGGGAAAAGACAATTTTGATTAACATTCAATAAATCTTACATACTTCACTACTACTTGGAAAATGCTGTGAAAAATAATAGCAAAGGAAATAATATTTCTGCAATCTGCAACTTAGGTGGGCTCTAGCAAACTAAGAGCACTATAAGCAATTCAGTATTCTAATCCCAAATTTACATATACAAAATATGCACTTATTTATAACAAAATAAGAAAGCATCATCGATATTAAAATATTGTTAGACAGCTTAATTAAAATTAAGAAATAATAGAAGATCAGCTCCTAATAGCACCTAATATGATATATAAACATATACAATATGTATAGTGGAAACACAAGATAAATATAGATGGAACAAGAACCCAATTTTGGTTTGAATAAAGATCTGCAAGTTCCTCACACTAAAATCCTTGCATGTTGAATGACTCTAGATAACAACACCCCTAGCACAATCAATTGAGAATATATGATATGCATACAATGTAAATTGTACTAAAAAAGATAAGAGTCTAGGGAGTTCAATTTTCTATATAAATGTGGTAATATCCATCTAATTTCCAACTTAACAATGAACTTGCAGGTATCTCAATCATAGTACCAAATAGTTAAGTATCAAGAGAAGGTTCAGGTCCATACCAGTACCAAGCCACCGAAAGACACCCAATAGGCTGGCCTATACGCATGCATGAAAAAAATACGATTTACTAAATTGTGTTAGAATATATTTACCTCAAATAAACTAAAAGTAAATTGGTTAGAATATTTACCTCAAATAAACAAGACTAATCCAATTTAATGTACTTGATGGGCCATGCAATCGTACTTTGTTCAGAGCTAGCAAGTTTACCAAACTCGGTTGTTGATCGATATAAAGAAATGTTATCTATTACATCGCACACCCAAACTTTCCAACAATCAAGGCCTAAAGGAACATGATCGACCAATGCACTTGGATCTATTGATGAGATTTCAGCAGTAGCAACAACAACTTCATCTTTCATAAACCAACTTAGTATTTTACACATTTTATTCTCAAGATTAGTACCTTCAGTAAAACTTGTTATTTCCTTTTTTTTTTTTTGTGCTCCTTCACTACCAAAATCTTGTATACTTGCTGCACTTGCTTTTTTGTTTTTTTTTGCTCTCTCGCTAGCAGAATTTTGAATGCTCTTATTGCCTTTTTGTTTTCTCTGATCATTCTGTGTTCACTCATCATTACAAGAATTTTGATCGTTGGGATTTTCTTTGCGTTTTCTTTTTGCTATCTCATTATCCGAATGTTGAGCACTTGTATTTTCCTGTTGTTATTATTATATAAGGAGCTCAAATATCAAATTTTGTGATCAAGTGCATAAAGAAGAAGAAAAGTCAATATAGATATTTCATAAACTTACAAAGTTATTTCCTCCTTTGTCTAACCGAACAAAAAGGTCTTTCACCAAGCCCTTCAAGCTTTCCAATTCATTCTCCAATTTTGTGACTTTATTGCCCATATGAATTTGACTATCCACTTTTGAAGGGTTTGCTCCAAATCCAAATCGTCTTACTCGTCCTTGTGGATCCGGACCAAGTAATTTTGTAACAACATCATTTTTTATAGAATTATTTTTTGAAGGGTCTTCTACAGCCTTGTATTGTTTTACTTGTTACTAGAAAAATGCAAATTAGAAATATATAAAAATACTAATAAAAACAAAAGTAAGCTTAAATATACAACAAGATATTGTTACCACTATTTTTGAGTCTTGAACTTCCCCTTATGAATTTTTCTTTCTTGCTTCATATGCATGAATCTAAACATCAGCCCTTGAAATTGCATAAGGTATCGTATTTTTTTTGCTTCTGCAAAATAACAAATATAGATAATCTACACTTATCTAACATTTTAAACTAGATATGAAACTAATATATTATTCTTACCAACTCGTCTTCAACAACGGCAAAACTTTTTCTACTTGTACGATGCACAAAATCAACTTGTTTTGCTCGCATCTCTTGAATTTTTTCATTTTTTTCCTACGAAAAAGATTAGGAAGAAAAACATTGGTGATATAACAAGATATATGTCATAACCGTACTCCTTAATATAATACTATTTATTTATTTTTGTACTTTTTATATATTTAATGTCCTTAATCAATAATTATTAAATAATTTATGATAAAGAAAAGATTTAACAATACAAAAATGAGTTTATATTTTATTTATATAAGTATTTTTTATTTAACCCTTGGATTAAATATGCAATTACAAATTTGTAAGGACACCTTATATGCTAGGTGTCAAAATCTAGTACCCATATGGCAACATGGCTCCTTTCTAAACCCCTTAGTCACCATTCATTCAAAAAAAAAAAAATGAGAGAGTCCCTCAACCTCTCTCTCTCTCTCTCTCTCTCTCTCTCTCACATACACTCTCCACCGCCCTCTCTCTTCCTCGGTCCCTCTCTCAACTCTCTCCCTTCTTTTTTATCTATCCATCACTTTCTCTCCTCTCTAACTCTCTTCTCCTTCGACCATGCAGCCCCGGACCCACGCCCCACAGCCGTTGCGGCTGCTGTCGCACCCTCCGGCGGGGCCCCCTCTGACAGCCCGCCCACCACCACCAGCAGTTGCCATTAACACCATCATCTTCATCTCCACCATCATCCATCATCATCTTCATTTTCCATCCCCTTCTTCATGAAACCCTAACCCTAAGCCCTTTTCTTCAAAGAAGAAGAAGAAGAAGAGAAATTGGAAGAGGAAGAAGACTCAAAACCTAGTTCCAATCCCAAAATCCAAATTCTAATAACCCAAGGCAAGCCCTCTCCCATTCTCTTGCCACGTGTATCAATTTTTCTCTATTTCTCATGTTCATTTAGAATTTTTTTATAAATATGAATTTGGATATATATATATATATATATATATATATATATATATATATATATATATATATATATATATATATATATATCTACAGGGTCATGATATGGACACGCGTGTTAGAAATGATACAGACACATGTACACAATTGATTAAGAAGTTAGCCTGGATTCGTGAACAAAATATAATTTGGACTCGTCGACATGATTGGATTTGGAAAATATGACATGAACACTTCGTAGGACACAATATGGATGCTTTGACACGAGAAAATACATATTTGGTACTTTGATTAAATGCTATTATGAATTTGTGTTTACTCTAGACTTATATATATATATATATATATATATATATATATATATATATATATATGGAAGAATCAATCCCTACTATAATGTTATTAACTTTAAGACTCTATTTTAGCCAAGTTTAGCCTAATTAGACTATAAATTGGCTTAAGTATACCTCTTGGTTAATCTGGACCCCAAATTTGGTGCTTTGAACATTAGTCGGCATTTTGAAATAAAATTTCAGCATTTTGTGTACTCGTAGTAAGCATTATGTTGGAGTGGATGGGATTCCCAACCTATGTAGAAAATATCCCGCAGTAGGATTGAGTATTTCTACTTATAATAGGAATACCTCAATTTATTTGGATTGGATATTCCTAAATATAATAGGAATATCTCAATCGATTTGGATTGAATATTCCTACATATAATAGGAATATGTCAATGGATTTGGATTTGGATTGGATATTCCTATCTATAATAAGAATGCTAGTTGTGGGTTTGAAGCTATATATAGGTGTCTACTGGCCCTAAAATATCTCTCTCTCTCTAAAACAAAAATAGCAACAAGGAGAGAAAATGAGGCAAGAGTGCCATTGCAACATTGGAGAGGAGAAAGAAGGATTGGAGGCCATTTCGAAGAAGGAGATCAGTTTTGAGTATTTCTCGTTGTCTTTCTTCTTCGTGATTATAGTCTATTTTCTATTCCAAAAGAGTTGTGGTGATCCGTTTGGATCGGTGAGAAGTTTTTAAGGAGTCAGTATATTTCTTATTCTATTAGTGGAGGCTTTTCAGGGTTGGACTCTGATCGTTCTGTGGTTTTTCCCGCAAGGGTTTTCCACGACAAAAATCTATGTGTCTGCGATTTGTGTTTGAAATTTTTGGTTTATGCGTTTTGCTCGGTTCTCTCGCAGGTACTCTCTGGTTTGGGAAACGATTTTCGCACTTTCATTCCCAATAAAGTGGTATCAGAGCCAGGTTCTGGAATTTCAGAAGGGTATCATAAGTTGACAGGAAAACCAGGGAAGGGAGATGAACGCGATGCCGGTGCGCATGGTAAACCTGAACGGTACCAACTATCATTACTTGAGAAGCAAGATGAAGAATCTATTATTTGTCAAGAAGCTGCATCTGCCGGTATTTGCTTCCGAGAGGCCCGATTAAAAATCTGAAGAAGACTGGAATTTTGAGGATATACAGGTGTGTGGGTACATCAGGCTGTTCATTAACGAGAATGTGTACAACCACGTTGCCAGTATTGAGCACGCGAGGATACTGTAGGATAAGATGGAAGCTTTGTATGCGAAGAAGACCAGAGTAAATAAATTATTCCTGATTCGGATGATGATGGGTCTGCGGTACAAAGATGGGGCATCTATTACAGATCATTTGAGTGAGTTCCAGGGCATGGTTGACCAGCTGTCCTTGATGGAAGTTAAGTTCGACGATGAGGTTCAGGGACTATGGCTGCTGTGTACATTATCAGACTAGTGGAATACTGTACGAGTGTCTATGATCGCTTCTGCTCCGAAAGGCATGGTCAGTCTGGAGTCTGCCAAAAGCGGAGTACTGAATGAAGAGATGTAGAAAAGTTCTCAGGGTACTTCATCCATATCCAACTCAGAGACGCTTGTTTCAGAGAGCCGCGAAAGGGGTAAAAGTAGGGGTCCAGGCGGTAGCAGAGACAAAAGCAGGGGAAGGTCTAAGGGTCGGTACAAGGATTCGAAGTATTACTATTATAGCAAGAAGGGCCACATCAAGCAGAACTATTTTGCTTGGAAGAGAGAGAAGAAGGGCGACAAGGAGAAGCAAAGTGAGAATACTACAGCGGCGGCCTCGAAACATAGAGGCGACATGATTATTGTTGGTGATGAGGTAGTTATGAACCTCACCTGCGATGACAACTCTTGGCTGGTGGACTCAGGTGCTTCAGCGCACGTATCTCATAACATGGCTCTATTTGCTATATACACAACATGTGACTGTGGAGTGTTGAAGATGGGTAATGGAGATGTATCAAAGTCGGTTGCCATTGGAGATGTGCATTTGAGGACAAAAATAGGTGCAGTTCTTGTTCTCATAGATGTTCGCTATGTCCCTGATATCCGTTTCAACATGGTATCGGTTGGAAGGTTGAATGATGAGGGTTTCTTCAGTCTATTCAGGAACAATCACTGAAAGCTTTCCAGAGGTTCGATGGTGATTGCCAGAGGAAGCAAGAGGTATGGACTCTACTATATAGAAGGGAGTGCATAGGGGGCACATGAGGTTAACACAGCTACTGATGTGTCTACTGAGTTATGGCATATGCAACTCAGCCATATCAGTGAGAAGGGGATGAGCTACTTGGTGAACAGGAAGGTGATTCCAGGACTAAAGTCTACAAAGTTGGAGAAGTGCATGCACTATTTGGCGGGAAAGCAAAATAGGGTATCTTTCTAAAGTCACCTAAGTTCAAAGAAACCGGCGTTGCTCGAGTTGATTCACTCGGATGTCTGCGGTCGTATCAAGTTAAAATCCATTGGTGGTGCTTCTTATTTTGTAATATTTATTGATGACTATTCCAGGAAGGTTTGGGTCTATACCTTAAAGACCAAGGATCATGTGTTGCCCACTTTCAAGGAGTTTTGGGCCTCTGTTGAAAGGGAGACGGGAAAGAAGATACTTTGTGTTCGGTCAGACAATGACGGCGAGTATATCAATCCCTTTGATGCTTATTGCAGAGAACAAGAGATACAATACTAGAAGACTCCACCAAAGATACCGCAGCTCAACGGTGTAGTAGAGCAGATGAACAAGACGCTAATAGAGAGGGTATGGTATTTGCTGTCAGAAGCAAACTTACCAGGCAGCTATTGGGGTAAGGCACTTTACATAGCTGCTTATGTTATTAATTTATCTCTTAGTGCTCCTTTGCAGGTTGATATGCCAGACAAAGTCTGGTACGAAAAAGAGCCGTCATATAATCACCTGCGAGTGTTTGGTTGTAAGGCCTTCGTGCATGTACCGAAGGATGAGAGATCCAAACTTGAGCCAAAGACGAGGTGGTGCTTCTTTGTCGGCTACGGTCGGGATGAGTTTGGCTGTAGACTCTACCATACAGTGGGAAGAAAGCTCTACAAAAGCAGAAATATGGTATTCGTCGAGGATCATACCATGACCAACACTCAGGATTCTGAGATGCCTTATGAGGTTGAGGAATTGCCTGAGTTAGAGTTATTTTGCTTCGAGCAGTTTCCAGAGGACATCGTAGAGGTTCCAGTTATGGGGGATTCAGTACATGGAGTTGCTCCCAACCTTGATCATCAGCCTGATGGTGGTCAGGGTGACCCTCAGGAGGATGAGCATACCGAGGAGGCAGTTCCTGGAAGGGAGAAGATTGTAGATATACAGACAGCACCAGTGGTTCCGTTGAGGAGGAGCGATAGAGAGCGTCGACCATCTACGAGATACTTACCAGGTGAGTATGTGCTACTGACTGACGAGGAAGAACCCAAAAGTTTCGAGAGGCTATGGAAGGCGAACACAGGCAGGAGTGGATGGAGGCCATGCATGAGGAGATAAGTTCCATGGAGTCCAACTCTACTTATGATCTGGTACAGATGCCAAAGGGCAAGAAGTCTTTAAAAAAATAATGGGAGTTCAGAGTAAAGCAAACAGATGATGCTACTCGCCCTTGATACAAAGCGGGACTGGTAGTTAAAGGCTACAGTAAGCAAAAAGGCGTAGATTATGATAAGATATTTTCACCAGTCGTCAAGAGTTGTCTATACGGGTAGTGCTAGCATTGGCAGCCAGTTTTGACTTGGAGGTCGAGCAAATGGATGTGAAGATGACATTTCTCCATGGTGATCTTGAGAAGTAGTTGTACATGGAGCAGCCAGAGGGATTCTGTAAGAAGGGCAAGTCATATTTGATTTGCTGGTTGAGAAAGAGCTTGTATGGTCTGAAACAGGCTCCGAGGCAGTGGTACAGGAAGTTTGAGTCGTTTATGGGAGAGCATGGCTATGCACGGATGACGTCAGATCATTGTGTTTTTGTGAGATACTTCGCCGAGGATGATTTCATCATTTTATTGCTTTATGTTGATGACATGCTGTTGGTGGGTCAAAATGTCACCAGGATAGCAGAGTTGAAGCGCCAACTGGGTGCGAACTTCTCTATAAAGGATTTGGACGTAGTGAAGACTATTCTTAGGATGGAGATCAGCCGTGAGAGAGAGAGAGAGAGTCCAAGCTTCTACACTTGTCCCAAAAGAAGTACATTCATCAGATATTTTAGCATTTCGGGATGGACGGGTCGACGAAAGTGAGTAATCCCCTTGGGCTCACTTTAAGTTCACTGAGGAGCAGTATCCATCTACCGAGGACGAGAAGGAAGATATGGAGTGAGTTCCATATGCCTTAGCTGTAGGGAGTCTTATATATGCTATGGTATGTACGAGGTTAGACATTGCTCACATAGTTGGCACAGTTAGCAGGTACATTTCCAATCCTGGAAGGGTACATTGGAGTGGGGTCAAGTGGATTCTACGATATCTTCAGGGTACTGCTGATTGGAAACTTTTATTTGGTGGTGACGAGCCGAAGCTGGTTGGATATACCGATGCTGATATGGATGGAGATGTAGAGACAAGGCGATCGACTTCGGGCTATGTGATAATATTTACTGGTGGAGCAGTATCGCGGCAGTCGCATTTACAAAAGTGTGTTGCCTTGTCGATAACAGAGGCATAATACATTACGACAATAGAGGCTTGCAAGGAGTTGATGTGGATAAAAAAGCTGTTATAGGAAATTAGGCTAAAGCAGGAGCAATATCATTTGCTTTGTGATAGTCAAAGTGCTATTCACCTTGTGAAGAACCAGATATTTTATAGCCGATCCAAGCACATTGATACCCGGTATCATTGGATACGGGATATGGTTGACAAAAAAGAAGCGGCGCTTGAGAAGGTTCATACAGATGACAACGGAGTAGATATGTTCACAAAGGTTATACCAAGGGAAAAGTTTGAGTACTGCAGGCGGATCGTCGGGATGACGACCCCCTCCACATAGTTATGAAGGGAAAGATTTGTTGGAGTGGATGGGGTTCCCAACCTATGTGGAAAATACACCAGAGTAGGATTGATTATTTCTACATATAATAGAAATACCTCAATTTATTTGGATTGGATATTCCTAAATATAATAGGAATATCTTAATGGATTTGGATTGAATATTCCTACATATAATAGAAATATGTCAA
>JAYESA010000005.1:139154702-139187202 GCA_036927795.1 Iris macrosiphon
AAGTGGGCTATCTGGCTGAAAACTGGGATTGGCATGGTTCTCTTGGAGATCCAGGGGCCTACAAAATATGTCTTCTTTTGAACGGCAGAGGTCGCCTGATAATATATAATATATAGTGGTCATCACCACCCGTTTCTCCGGCGGAGAATCCGGGCGCACAAGGAAAAAGTGCAAAGGAGCCCAAATGCGGTACTTGTTGTTCTCTCCACCCCATGCTCTAAGCATGTCACATCCATGACATGATTTGGTTCATAGCCTAACTTTAGTACAATAGCCCAATCCTGCAACCAAACAAGGACAAGGATTGGACCACCGTACTACAATAGGCTATGTACATGGACCTCTAATAACTGCTAAATCTTCTAGCATACAAAGTTTCTATCAGCAGTTAACCCTAACGCACGGCCCATACGTACAGGAGGCCAGACTTGTCACGCAGTCTGTGATCTATATGAGACTCACCCTCGTGTAACAACTGTGTCACGGCCAATGAAATCTAATGATGCTTTATGATAATGGGGCAGTCTCATAAATAAGGTCAATGCATATACATAAATAAAAATAATCACGACGACACCGTCGTTGCACCCAAGTTTCCTTGGACGCACATTTTATATAACAGTTAAAATATATGAACTAAAGATAAAAAAAAATATGCATGCAACATATGGAATATGAATAACAGTACAATGGCAAGGTATACTTGCCTGGCAAGAATCTGTATAATGTATGCGTCTAAATGTCAAGGACACGGGATCAGAAACTAATGGCTCCGAACAAACATCTCCGGATGCTAAAATAGACATCACCAACGTTTTCGGAATCATCAAAATAGCTAGAAATCACTACCCTTTCGTCAAATTTGGACACAGGGGCAAGACCGTAATTTTGGGTCAAAGTGGGGTCCACGTGTGGCCCACTTTGCACCGAAAAGTATGCCAGGGGTAACAGTCTCTAAAAGGGACAAATTATGGATCAAACAAACTCTAAATGTCAGTACGAACTCAACGGTATATCCAAATATGGATTCCGATGAGCAGAACATAATTTTGCCCAAAAAGTCAATCGTGGGGCCCGCCAATTGGCGACTTGGTCAACTGTCTCAGAATTGCGTAAAAATTGGGTCATAGGACCAGCACGATACCATGAGTCCAGTGGCGTAAGTTTCGTCCCATTCTAGCGTGCACTAAATGCGCATGACTTTTACAAAAGTTGCGACAAGGGAGAAATTTCCGTGGATACGGGTTGATTTCGACGCGCACACGAGTCCAAATCAATTTTTGCAAAAACTCACACGTCCGGGTATACTGTGCCCACCATTTGGTATACTTGGTACATGACGGGGCGGTCCCGTTTGGCGGGGCGTGCTCCGTATCGAAATTTTTAAAAGATAGAAAAAGTATATTTTTGGGATTTTCTAACTGATTTAATTTAACATACAGCAACAAATAAAATATTGTATTTGATAGCAATTAAACTAGGTTAGGTGGTCTTCGTATACCAAAAAGAAAAATCAGATTCGGATCTCTGTGGTAGGAGATACGAGTCCGTGAACATAGGTAGTTATCGCAGTTTTCTGCGATACCCAAAAGTTGTCATTTTCTATCAACTTGGTCGCTGTTTTTGTCTAGGTTTACGTGCTGTTCGAGGTCAACTATCATACATATTGTCACGCCCCAGTCCCAAAAATATGTAGGACTAGGACACGTAAGCATGCCAGCCCCATGGATATGGCAACTCCAATATATGGAAACCAAACCCATACGTAAGCTGTAATATGAATATCAAATCCACAAGTGGTATAAATCTATCACAAGTCACAGGATATAATCTAAATCTCATCTACAAAAAATCAAATATAAATAAATAACCAATATCTATGAACTAGATCTAGACACAAAGTATCTGAAGATAATAGTTGGATGAAAATAAATCCACTACCAACTAGAATATAAGGGCAAATACAATATAAGGACAACACCATAAACACCATATAAGAATACCAGTTATCAATCATGGCTCGAAGAGAAGACCTCCTCGAAACATAGGTAACCATCCGAATCTGCGCTCCTGCGAACACTCAAGAACAGCTACACCTGGAAGGGGCCAGGTCCTCAGAGGGACATAACAAGATACATAAAAGTATGCCAATAAAGTACTGAAATAAATATCCAATGGGGTCGCCTAACCATCTAAGTGAATGTAGTTAAGAACAACTTTCCCCACAAGTGAGCTATCTGGCTGAAAACTGGGATTTGGCATGGTTCTCTATTGGAGATCCAGGGGCCTACAAAGGTACGTCGTCTTTCGAAAGCCGGAGGCCCGCCTGATAATAATATAATATATAGTGGTCATCACAACCCGTATCTCCAGTGGAGAATCTGGGCGCACAGGAGAAAAGTGCAAAGGAGCTCAAATGCGGTACTTATTGTTCTCCCCACCCCATGTTCTAAGCATGTCACATCCATGACACAATTTGGTTCATAGCCTATTCTTAGTATCCTAGCCCAATCCTACAACCAAACAAGGAAAAGGATGGGACCACCGTACTACAATAGGCTATGTCCCTAGACCTCTAATAACTGCTAAGTCTACTAGCATGCAAAGTTTCTAACAGCAGGTATTCCTAACGCACGGCCCACACGTACAGGAGGCCAAACCCTGCACGCCAGTCCATGATCTATATGAGACTCACAACTCGTGTAACAACTGTGTCATGACCAATGAATCTAAAGATGCTATATGATAATGAGGTAGTCTCATAAACAAGGTCAATGCAAATACATAAATAAAAACATACCGCGACGACACCATCGTGCGCATTTTATATAACAGTTAAAATATATAAACTAAAGATAGAAAATAAAGATGCATGCAACATATGGAATATGAATAATAGTACAATGGCAAGGTATACTTGTCTGCTCTGAAAAAGGATGAAGTCACAACTCAAGGCGTCGTCCGATCTACCCGTCACATAAATTAAACAAGTTAGGTTACAAAAGTGGGTGAATAAGTTCCTCCATTTTAATTAATTTTTAATTTTGAATAAATAACCTAAAATAGTATTTTAATCTTATTATAATATAATTTTATTATTAAAATCTAATTTTGGTCCAAAGAAAGTCAACTTTACGGATTTGTGATCCATGGTACGCAAATCGAGGCAATCCGTTGACCAAAAAGTCAACCAACTCAAATCCTAGATTTTTGTGTGAAATCCTATAGATTTTAACGCTACATGAATGCTAGAATCGACATTTTCATAAAACTATAAGTCGGTAAAGAGTTATGGCCACAAGGGCGCACAGATGATAGTTTTCGGTTGTTTCCTATTTACGTCTACGGTGTACAAATTTTACAGTAGAATAAAATTATATTTTAAATTTTGTAAAAATACTTTTTGGAATTTCATCATGTCAGCTTTTCGAAAATTCAAACGGTTCATAATTTCGAGTTCGGGATCTCCCAAAATCTCGAAAATACGAAAATGCGTCTGATTTTGGACAACTGGCACTTTCGGAATATTCTGGAAATATAGGTTCTGAAATAATTTATATATTCAGAAAACTAACCTTGATATGATTCTAACAAAAAACTGAAGCGCGTTTGGAGTCCGGAGCTAGGAGATATCATCTTTTTAAGTCGTCGTAACTACTAGAAAATGAGGCTGAATTTATGACGAATTTTGATTATTTTTGGACGAAAAAGAGAGGAGTTTGGGGATAAAAAATATGAAAGATGAGTTTATTCCATAAGTCTAATAGTTATTTATAATGGTGAAGATTGTTTAATTGAATAAGACTAGGATTGGCTAATTTGGATATGATTAGGATCGGTTTAAATAAGGATAGGATATACATGAAGTTATTTTCCTAGTAGGCTCAGGATTTGAGTTAATTAAAAATAGAGTTTGATTTCATCTCAAAAATTTATAATCTTAAATAGAATGAAAGATAATACAAATAATTTTTATATAATCTTATTAATATCTATTAACACTAAATTAGCTCTATCTAATATTAAGACTTTATATATCCAAATAAATCCTCAATAATTCTAAAAATCCAATAATTACTTAAAATTCTAAATAAATTATAGAAAAATATATTTAAATATTTTAACTCTAAAATAAATGTTTGGTAGTAACAACATTCAAGTATGGTCTCATAGTAAATCATGGAAGTCCTAAAAATTTATGTTTTCTAAGTTTTAATTACCAAAAATTCTAGAAAATTTCCAAAATCTAAAATAACCTAAAATAATTCTAAATAAATATTTATATAAGTAAATATATCAAGAAATTTATTTTTTAATTAACTAAGAGAATACTCTAAAGAAATTCAATATCTATAATAAATATAATAATATAAAATACACACAAAATACCTATTTTGGGTGAGGGGGTTTACAATCTACCCAACTTAAAAGAATTTCGTCATCGAAATTAAAAATAAGGTATGGTTTGATAAATCATTCACATTCGTACATAAGGCAAGTCAATCGTAATCTCTTCCAAAAATTTAAATAATGAAATATATTCAAATCCATCGCAATCACTTCAAAATTAAAATAACCATTGTTTAAATCAAAATTCAACCTGTCGTAATCTCTTCTCGATTTTTAAATAATCAACATCCAAATCTAACTCAAATCTATATGACATCCCACATCAAACTTTATATCACAATTTCCAATTATCATAATCTCCTCTAGACTTTGAACAATAAACAATTCTAATCAAATCTTATTCCTATTCTCAACTAAAGAATTTTGTACTCTTCAAATATTTAAACTCAATTTACATCCTCAATATTTCAAATAGGTGACCCAACAATCAAAATTGAACTTTTAATTCAAATCATCAAATTGTAAAATTTAAATCTAATTCACCAATTGTTCAAGCATAAAATTTTATATTTATCCTCAAAATTTAAATCGATGATTCAACCTTCAATATTCAAAATTTAAATCATATGCTCAAAGTATAAATATTTGGTCCGCAATATCAAGATTTTAAAATTCGTTAAATCCTTATTATCTTAATCCTTCTTTTAAAATTTCTCAAAATTAAAATGACTTGAATCTCCTAATCTAATCTTACTTGATCACAATCTAAAAAAATTCCTCTCAAGTTGACAATGCAACTTCTACCCAACTTAGAATTTAGCCATTTATCACATAAGACTATACGTTTAAGAAAGATATTCCTCAAATTATTTAATCATGTTATTCAATCCTCAAAATTTTAACACCAAGTATATCACATATGATATGCCCTTAATCAATTATAAAAGATAGTCATCTAGTAATGTGATTGGCCTATGGGTATATCTAGAACTCTCTGTGTATCAACTCATACCAAGCACAAGATTCGTCTTTCCAAAATAGGAAAAGACGAAAACAATAATAAAGAGTTCAAGGGGGAGGTAATAGAATACAAGTATGGGGTTCAAGGCGATTAGAGAATTCAAAAGAGAATTGTCAAGGCAGTTGTGGATTGAAATCCTATTTTGGTAATTTCTATTCACATGCTCGTATCAGTACAGTTATTTAACCGATACGATATGTCAGACATGTCTAGGGGCAAATATATTCGTCTACTAGTCAACTATGTATCTCAATCCACGTAAAGTAGTCATGTGAAGAGTGAACCAAGCGTACTATGGTTGTCCAGACCATAATACACTGATTTCGATTAGAAATTGTATTAGTGTAGGCCCCCAATAATACATATGTCATGAACAAGCTCGATAAAGAATAAGCTTGCAAATCTAGGCTATAATAGCAGCATAAGTCAAGGTAGTATAGCAAATATAAATACGCTGGATTATGATGAAAGAAGGTATATAATAATTCAAGTTCACAAAGAAGATAAGACTCTATAATCTCTATAGTTGTCATGCTAACTTCTTGTCTAAGTTGCTAGTCGACCAAATATGGGTATGGGCCTTTAAGTTCTACAGTCTGAATAAACACTATCGTCTTATGCTAGCATACAGTAATGTCATTCGGTTATATTTCATTAATGAGTCAAAAAGGACTACGCGTTACTAGGTTATGAGGCATACTACCCAACTTAAAAGAATTAACTAATATTGTATTGCCTTAAGGATAAAATAGAAACTCCTGTTGGGGTTTACGAGAAAAGGTCTTGGTACTTATTAGGGTATCCTATTGCATTATATTGGTAATGGTCATCTTAAGTTCTAATCATAGGGCTTATAGAACAAGTGTCAATAATAAGAATGGAAAGGTTACTAGCCCTCAAGTGAGAGAGGATATAACTTATATGGAGATATGGGTTCAATTACGTGATTTAAAACTAAGGTATAACCATAAAATTATAATCTAAATGAATAGCTTAATTATCAAATTCTTGCTACTAAGCACATAATTTCAAAATTCAAGATTACAACTATAATTCTAGGAAACTATATATCATATCATAAAGTAATTCATTTGGCCTACAATCATAAGGGTTAGGTGGCACAAATTGAAAGATGAAGAAAAAAAAAAACATAATTAGTCGTCGCACAAATAGCGAGCGCTAATGTTTTGGAGGAACAAGATATAAAATTAAAAATTGAGGGACTCTTAATAATATCATTGTTTCTTGAGGGAAGGTGGTTGCTAATCTCTGTGTTCGAGGTATGATCAAGAGAAATATTCTAGTCATTCCTCTTGGCTTCCTAAGATACTGTTATACTAATATCAAGACAAGAAACTAAAGTTGTAGTTCTCTAGTACTATCTCACCATGAAAAGCTAGGTTAGTCCTAATATTTAACCTTAGATTTCTATTGGTTCCTCAGTACTAGGGTCAAACACTATGGTCAAATTTCAAACTAATCCTAGTAGTGTTTATACTACTCTCAAGTCTTCATAAATACATTAAGGGGTAATGGTAAACCAATCTATAGATAAGGGATGCTAGGGTTCATTAGGTATTCTAATTTAATGATGTGTCAATACTCTAGTCGTATTCTTAATAGGTATGTTACCCTAATTATCTTCTACAACAAGGATTTCTATATTCTAGGAGAATGCCATACTCAAGGAACTATTAGGAAAACACAGGAATCAAGCAGGATGCGATTATTTAGATAGAACAGATTGAAAGGAATGAGCCATAGTTAATTGTGGATGAGATCCTATACTCTATTCCTAGGTGCAGGCCTGCTCGGTACAGTAACGTAACCGAGATAATATGCTCTCGACCTGCATGGGCCACCACAAAAATATGTCATGCCCCAGTCCCATAAATACGTAGGACTAGGACACGTAAGCATGCCAGCCGCATGGATATGGCAACTCCAATATATGAAAACCAAATCCATACGTACGCTGTAATATGAATATCAAATCCACAAGTGGTATAAATCTATCATAAGTCACAGGGTATAATCTAAATCTCATCCACAGAAAATCAAATATAAATAAATAAACAATATCTATGAACTAGATCTAGACACAAAGTATCTGAAGATAATAGTTGGATGGAAATAAATCCACTACCAACTAGAATATAAGGGCAAATAAAATATAAGGACAACACCACAAACACCATATAAGAATACCAACTATCAATCACGGCTCGAAGAGAAGACCTCCTCGAAACATAGGTAACCATCCGAATCTGCGCTCCTGCGAACACTCAAGAACAGCTACACCTGGAAGGGGCCAGGTCCTCAGAGGGACATAACAAGACACATAAAAGCATGCCAATAAAGTACTGAAATAAATATCCAATGGGGTCGCCTAACTGTCTAAGTGAATGCAGTTAAGAACAACTTTCCCCACAAGTGAGCTATCTGGCTGAAAACTGGGATTTGGCATGGTTCTCTATTGGAGATCCAGGGGCCTACAAAGGCACGTTATCTTTCGAACGCCGGAGGCCCGCCTGATAATAATATAATATATAGTGGTCATCACAACCCGTATCTCCAGCGAAGAATCTGGGCGCACAGGAAAAAAGTGCAAAGGAGCTCAAAAGCGGTACTTGTTGTTCTCCCCACCCCATGCTCTAAGCATGTCACATCCATGACACAATTTAGTTCATAGCCTATTCTTAGTACCCTAGACCAATCCTGCAACCAAACAAGGATAAGGATGGGACCACCGTACTACAATAGGCTATGTCCCTAGACCTCTAATAACTGCTAAGTCTACTAGCATGCAAAGTTTCTAACAGCAGGTATTCCTAACGCACGACCCACACGTACATGATGCCAAACCCTTCATGTCAGTCCGTGATCTATATGAGACTCACAACTCGTGTAACAACTGTGTCACGGCCAATGAACCTAAAGATGCTATATAATAATGGGATAGTCTCATAAATAAGGTCAATGCAAATACATAAATAAAAATATACCGCGACGATACCGTCGCGCGCATTTTATATAACAGTTAAAGTATATGAACTAAAGAAAGAAAATAAAGATGCATGCAATATATGGAATATGAATAATAGTACAATGGCAAGGTATACTTGCCTGCTCTGAAAAAGGATGAAGTCACAACTCAAGGCGTCGTCCGATCTACCCGTCACATAAATTAAACAAGTTAGGTTACAAAAGTGGGTGAATAGGTTCCTCCATTTTAATTAATTTTTAATTCTGAATAAATAACCTAAAATAGTATTTTAATCTTATTATAATCTAATTTTATTGTTAAACTCTAATTTTGGTCCAAAGAAAGTCAACTTTACGGATTTGTGATCCATGGTACGCAAATCGAGGCAATCCATTGACCAAAAAGTCAACCAACTCAAATCTTGGATTTTTGTGTGGAATCCTATAGATTTTAACGCTACATGAATGCTGGAATTGACAATTTCATAAAATTATAAGTCGGTAAAGAGTTATGGCCACAAGGGCGCACATATGATAGTTTTCAGTGGTTTCCTATTTACGTCTACGTTGCACGAATTTTACAGTAGAATAAAATTATATTTTAAATTTTTTAAAAATACTTTTTGGAAGTTCATCATGTCAGCTTTTTGAAACTTCAAACGGTTCATAATTCCGAGTTCGGGATCTCCCAAAATCTCAAAAATAAGAAAATGCGTCTGATTTTGGACAGCTGGCACTTTCGGAATATTCTGGAAAAATAAGTTCTAAAATAATTTATATATTCAGAAAACTAACCTTAATATGATTCTAACAAAAAAAATTGAAGCACGTTTGGAGTCCGGAGCTAGGAGATATCGTCTTTTTAAGTCGTCGTAACTACTAGAAAATGAGGCTGGATTTATGACGAATTTTGATTATTTTTGGACGAAAAAGAGAGGAGTTTGGGGATAAAAAATATGAAAGATGAGTTTATTCCATAAGTCTAATAGGTATTTATAATGGTGAAGATTGTTTAATTGAATAAGACTAGGATTGGTTGAGCGAGGGCACAGAAAACGAGGCTTGAACACAGGTACTCTGCTGTTCAAAACTGCAGTGGGTTGCGCGGTTGATCGCGGTCGTCGTGCGGTCGGTCGGGGTCGGTTTCCGGCGGTCTTGGCTTGGCGGCGCAGCGGCTGGAGGCGGCGCGGCGGTCTGGGTCGAGAGGAGGTCTCTAGGATTTAGATGGGAAGTTAGGTTTAGGGTTTAGGGAGAGGGATGGATGAGAAGTATATATATAAAGTGAGAGAGAAAGATGCGCGCGCGCGCGCGCGGGGGGGGGGGGGGCAGGGGGGGTCCAGCGCGCGGCTGGGTAGCTTGCGGCTGCTGCTGCTTTATATATATGGGTAGGTTTAGTTAGCGGGTGGGTTGCTAGAAAATAGGGTATGGGTTTAAGGATCCAATAAGAATTCTTATTTCCTTTTTTTTCTTTTTCTTTCTTATTTCTCTTTCTAATTCTATTTTCTAATTACTATTTCTAATTCTCTATATTTATATATATATATATATATATATATATATATATATATATATATATATATATATATATATATATATAATTCAAGAAATTATATTAGTGCATACTATTAAGCTTTCAACTGCCCACATGGTCCCCTACATGTAATAAATTAGGAAAAAAATTATAATGGCTCCATAAATCCCCTAAATGCACAAATACCTAAAATAAAAATTAAATAAATTCTATTTTCTCTAATTAGCTCATAATTACTATAATTAAATTAATAATTAATTGAAAAGGTATTTTACGATTTTTAGAATTAGGGGTTTTACATTCTACCCAACTTATAAAAAATTATCCTCAAAATTAAAACTAAGCCACGATAGAAAGTCAAGGATGGTATAAGATAGAGATTTTTAGTTTATCATGTACCTTCCTCCATCATAACCTCCATGATTTTCCAATTGTCATGGGGATGTTTGGAGGGCTATAATTTGCATTGTTTTAAAATGCAAGACTATGTTTAAATGAGGGGACGATGTTGCGCGACCAAAATGTAGCACAAGAGAGCTTAATTATAAGTTGCACAAAGGTCAGAATGGAAGATGGGCACGTCTAGGATAAGGGTGTAGAATTTGTAGGAAGGCAGTGGCTAGTGTAGTGCTCCAATTATCGAAGCAACGGTAAGGTGCGCTAAGTGATACAATTTGTAAAATTAAATAAAAATACCATGTTATGTTTCTAATTGGATTCAAATTAGCCTTAGTCTCACTATCTAAGCCAAGTAGGTCTAAATTTGGGTGAGGGGTTTACAATCCAGCCAACTTAAAACAATTTCATCTTCGAAATTAAATAAGGCATAATTTGTTAATCCTTCATGTACATAGGGCAAGTCAATCGCAATCTCTTTGCGATCATTAAAATTCTAATCATATCCATCGCAATCACTTCAAGGTTAAGATAATCACTGTTCCAATCAAAATTTAACCTATTGTAATCTCTTCTCATTTTTTAAAATTATCAATATCCAAATTTAAATTAAATCATATAACATCTTCAAGAATTAAATACGCATATAAATTTTACATCACGATCTCCAACTATCATAATCTTCTCTAGAAAATAATTCTAGTCCAATATTATTCCTATTTTCACTTATGAATTTTTGTATTCTTCAAAATTTTAAATTCAATTCATATCCTCAACATTTCACATACGTAATCCAACAATCAAATTTTGACTCTTAATTCAAATCATCAAATTGTAAAATTTTTAAATTCAATCTACCAATGTTCAAGTCTAAAATTCTATATTTATCCTCAAAATTTAAATTGATGATTTTACCTTCAATATTCAAAATTTTAAATCATGTACTTAAAGTATAAATATTTGGTCCGACATATCAATATTTCTAAATTCATTAAATACTTATCATCTAACTCCTTCTTCTAAAATTCTCTATATTTAAAAATGACTTAATCTTTCTATCTAATCCTACTTGATCACAATCTAAAAGAATTTATCTCAAGTTAACAATGTAATTTCTACCCAACTTAGGATTTACTCATCTATCACTTAAGAAAAATATTCCTCAACTTATTTAATCATGTTATTCAATCCTCAAAGTTTGAATCCCAACATATTACCTATGATATGCCCTTAATTACGGAAAATCATCATCAAGTAATGCGGTTGGCCTATGGGGTATATCTAGTACTATCTGTATATCAAACTTATACCAAGCACGAGGTTTCGTCTTTCCGAGATAAGGGAAGATGAAAAACAATAATAAAGAGTTCAAGGGGGGTAATAGAATAGAAGTATGAGGATCAAGGCGTTTAAGGAATTCAAATAGGAATTGTCAAGGCAGTTGTGGATTAAAATCTATTTTGGTAATTCCTATTCTCATGCTCGTATCAATACAGTTATGTAACCGATGCGATATGCCAGACATGTCTAGGGGCAAGTATATTCGTCTACTAGTCAACTATGTATCTCTATCCACGCAAAGTAGTATTGCGAAGGGCGAACCAAGTGTGCTAAGGTTGTCCAGACCGTAATACACTGATTCTGGTTAGACAATTGTATCATTGTGTGGTTGATCAGGCCCCAATAACACATATGTCATGAACAAGTTCGATAAAAGAATAAGCTTGCAAAAACTAGGCTATAATAGCAGCATAAGTCGAGATAGTTTAGAAAATATAAATACGCTGGATTATGATGAAAGAGGGTACAAAATAGTTCAAGTGCACAAAGAAGATAAGACTCTACAATCTCTACAGTTATCATACTAATTCCTTGTCTAAGTTGCTAGTCGACCAAATAGGGTATAGACCTCTAATTTTTATAGTCTGAATAAACACTATCGTCTTATGCTAGCATACAATTGATATCATTCAGTTATACTTCATTAATGGGTCCCGAGGACTATGTGATACTATATTGTGAGGCATACTACCCAATCTTAAAACAAATAAACTAATACTGGAACAGTCTTAAGGGGTTTCTACAAAATAACCTTGCACTTGTAATTAAAGCAGAAGCTCTTATTGGGGTTTACGAGAAAACATCTTGGTACTTATTAGGGTCTCCTATTACATTATATAGGTAATGGTCATCTTAAGTCTTAGTCATAGAGCTTATAGAGCAAGTGTCAATAGTAAGAATGGGCCTTAAGGGAAAGGGGATATAACTTGAATCTAGGTGTGGTAGAAGTTACGCGATCTACAACTAGAGGATGATTATCACAATCTAAATGAATAACTCAACTATCAGGTTCTAACTACAAGGCACATAATTCAAAATTTCAAGATTACAACTATAACCTTAGCAACTATTTATCCTAACATAGAATAAAATCACTCGGTCTACAATCAGAAGTGTCAGGTGGTACAAGTTGAAAGATAAGAGGAAAAATTCAGTCGTCGCACTAATAGCGAGAGCTAAGGGTTTAGAGGAACAAGTCATAAAGCTAAATAGAAAGACTCTAGATAGAGTCATGGTTTCCTAAGGAATGGTGGTATGCTAATCTCTGTGTTTAAGGTATGATCAAGAAAAATATTATATTTATTCCTCTTGGCTTCCTAAGGTACTGTTTGCTTAATAATAAGACAAAGAGCTATATTTATAGTCCTATAATACTATCTCACTATAAAGGTTAGGTTTAGTCCTAAGGTTTAACCTTGGATTTCTATTGGTTCCTCAATACTAGGTCAAACACTATGATCAAATTTCAAACTAATCCTAATAATGTTTATACTACTCTCAAGTCTTCATAAATACGTCAAGGGTAATGGTAAACCAATCTATAGATAAGGGACGCTAGGGTTCATTAGGTATTCGGATCTTAGTGCTGTGTCAATACTCTAGTTGTATTCTTGGTAGGATTATTACCCTAATTATCATCCTAATAACAGGGACTTCTATATTCTAGGAGGGGGCTATACTCAAGGAACTATTAGGGAAGTACATGAATCAAGCCGGATGCAGCTATTCAAATAAAACAAATTAGAAGAAATATGAGTCATAGTCAATTGTGGATGAGATCCTATATTCTAATCCTATTTGCAGGCTTGCTCGATACAGTAATGTAACCGAGAAAATATGCTCTCGACCTGCATAGGCCACCACTAAAAACATGTCACGCCCCAGTCCCAAAATACGTAGGACTAGGACACATAAGCATACCAGCCGTATGGTTATGGCACTCCAATATATGGAAACCATAACGCATATGTACGCTGTACTATGAATGATAAATCCACAAGTGGTAAAAACAATCACAATTCATAGGGTATAGTCTAAATCTGATCTACGGAAAATCAATATAAATAAATAACCAATATCTATATATTAGATCACAATATGGAGTATCAAAAGAGAATAGTCGGATGGAAACAAATCCACTGCCGAACTGGAATATAAAAGTATAACACAACAAACACAATATAAGAATATCAACTAACAACCACGGGGCTCGAAGCGAAGACCTCCTCGAAATATAAGCAAACAGTCCGGATCTGTGCTCCTGCGAATACTCATGAACAGCTATACCTGGAAGGGCCAGGTCCTCAGAGGGACATAACAAGATACATAAAAGCATGCCAATAAAGTACATAAATAAATATCCAATGGGTCGCCTAACCGTCTAAGTGAATACAGTTTAAGAACAACTTTCCCCACAAGTGGGCTATCTGGCTGAAAACTGGGATTGGCATGGTTCTCTCGGAGATCCAGGGGCCTACAAAGTATATCATCTTTTGAACGCCAGAGGCTGCCTGATAAAATATAATATATAGTGGTCATCACCACCCGTTTTTTTGGCAGAGAATCTGGGCGCACAAGAAAAAAGTGCAAAGGAGCCCAAATGTGGTACTTGTTGTTCTCTCCACCCCATGCTCTAAGCATGTCACATCCATGACATGATTTGGTTCATATCCTACCTTTAGTACAATATCCCAATCCTGCAACCAAACAAGGACAAGGATTGGGCCACCGTACTACAATAGGCTATGTCCATGGACCTCTAATAACTGCTAAGTCTTCAAGCATACAAAGTTTCTATCAGCAGTTATCCCTAACGCACGGCCCATACGTACAGGAGGCCAGACCTGTCACGCAGTCCGTGATCTATATGAGACTCACCCTCGTGTAACAACTGTGTCATGGCCAATGAAATCTAATGATGCTTCATGATAATGGGGCAGTCTCATAAACAAGGTCAATGCATATACATAAATAAAAACAATCACGACGACACCGTCGTTGCACCCAAGTTTCCTTGGACGCGTATTTTATATAACAGTTAAAATATATGAACTAAAGATAGAAAATAAATATGCATGCAATATATAAAATATGAATAAGAGTACAATGGCAAGGTATACTTGCCTGGCAAGAATTTGTATAATGTAAGTGTCCAAATGTCAAGAACACGGGATCAGAAACTAATGGCTCCGAACAAATATCTCCGGATGCTGAAATAGACATCACCAATATTTTCAGAATCAGCAAAATAGCTAGAAATTACTACCCTTTCGTCCAATTTGGACACAGGGGCAAAATGGTAATTTTTGGTCAAAGTGGGGTCCACGTGTGGCCCACTTTGCACCGAAAAGCGTGCCAAGGGTAACAGTTTCTAAAAAGGACAAATTATAGGTCAAAAAAATTTTAAATGTCAGTACGAACTCAACGGTATGTCCAAATGTGGATTCCGATGAGCCGAATACAATTTTGCCCAAAAAGTCAACCGTGGAGCCCGCCAATTGGCGACTTGGTCAACTGTCTCAGAATTGTGTAAAAATTGGATCATAGGACCAGCACGATACCACGAGTCCAGTGGCGCAAGTTTCATCGTATTCTGACGAGCGTGCACTAAATGTGCAGGGCTTTTGCAAAAGTTGCGACACGGAAGAATTTTTGCGGATATGGGCTGATTCCGACGCGCACACACGTCCAAATCAGTTTTCGTGAAAACTTAAACGTCCGGGTATACTGTGCGCACCTTTTGGTATACTTGGTACATGACGAGGCGGTCCCGTTTGGCGGGGCGCGCTCCGTATCGAAATTTTTGAAAGATGGAAAAAGTATATTTTTGGGATTTTCTAACTAATTTAATTTAACATACAACAACAAATAAAATATTGTATTTAACAGGATAACTGGATTCGGATCTCTGTGGCAGGAGATACGAGTCCGTGAACATAGGTAGTTACTGTAATTTTTTGCGATACCCAAAACTTGTCATTTTTCGTCAACTTGGTAGCTATTTTTGCCTAGATTTACGCGCTGTTCGAGGTCAACTATCATACATATATGGAAGGGAGATAGGTGAGGATCATACCGGAGAAGACGGGGTCGAATTTGGTTGAGCGAGGGCACAAGAAACGGGGCTTGAACACAGGTACTCTGTTGTTCAAAACTGCAGTGGGTTGTGCGGTTGATCGCGGTCGTCTTGCGGTCGGCCGGGGTCGGTTTTCGGGGGTCTGGGCTGGGCGACGCGACGGCTGGAGGCGGCGCGGCGGTCTGGATCGAGAGGAGATCGTTAGGGTTTAGATGGGAAGTTAGGTTTAGGGTTTGGGGAGAGGGATGGATGAGAAGTATACATATAAAGGAAGAGAGAAAGATGCGCGGGGGGGGGGGGGGGTTCCAGCGCGCGGTTGGGTAGCTTGCGGCTGCTGCTGCTTTATATACATGGGTAGGTTTAGTTAGCGGGTGGGTTGGTAGGAAATAGGGTATTGGTTTGGGTTTAAGGATCCAATAAGAATTCTTATTTCCTTTTATTTCTTTTTCTTTCTTATTTTTCTTTCTAATTCTATTTTCTATTTCTATTTTCTAATTACTATTTCTAATTATTTATATATATATATATATATATATATATATATATATATATATATATATATATATATATATATAATTCAAGAAATTATATTAGTGCATACCATTAAGCTTTCAACTGCCCACATGGTCCCCTACATGTAATAAATTAGAAAAAAATTTATAATGGCTCCATAAATCCCCTAATTGCACAAACACCTAAAATAAAAATTAAATAAATTCTATTTTTGCTAATTAGCTCATAATTACTATAAAATTAATAATTAATTAAAAAGGTAATTTACGATTTTTAGAATTAGGGGTTTTACACATTATTATCTTGCTTCTGATACTCATGCATCTTTACCTTTATGCACCAGTTGATATATATATATATATATATATATATATATATATATATATATATATATATATATATATATATATATATATATATATATATGTATATGTATATGTATATTTCCTTGTTCATACTTTATTTCCTTCTCCTTGTGCTACTGGCTACAACTGCTTTATAGTTTTTATTATTTAACTGGAACTGCTGTTATAGGTGTACTTGCTCCAATCCTGACTGGATATATTTTTCAGAGGATCTGGAAGATAGGTATCCGAAGTTTTATGGACCTCAGCCTGTCGATGGTGCAGACAGGGATCCCCTAGTTCATGAGTGATTTTTTGGTTAGTAGCCGGGATCACTAGGACCTCAGTTGTATTTTATTAGCTTTTGGTACCGGATTTGTCCCCGGATTTTGGGTTGAGACCTTGTATTATATTTGATTATGGATATTGTTGTATTATTATTATTATTGTTGTTGCTTTAGTAGTAGTTGTTGTTTAGACTTTGTATTTGTTAGACTTCTGTGTTATCTTATCGTGCTTAGATTCATGATTGAGTACTTGTGTTATCATTATCATATTACTCCTCCGTTTGGAGTTGAGATCTTGACAGGTACTTATATTATTGTGTGAGATGGTTAGCTAGATAGTAGGCCTAGACATCGTTCTACCGTCGATGTTGCGACGTAGGCTAGACGTACCCACGACTCATGCTCAATTTTTTTTGGGTGCGGGTTGTGACACCTGTCCCTAAAATATATCTCTCTCTCTAAAAAAATAGCAACAAGGAGAAAAAATGAGGCAAGAGTGCCATTGCAACATTGGAGAGGAGAAAGAAGGATTGGAGGCCGTTTCGAAGAAGGAGATCAGTTTCGGGTATTTCTCGTTGTCTTTTTTCTTCGTGGTTATAATCTATTTTCTGTTCCAAAAGAGTTATAGTGATCTGTTTGGATCGGTAAGAAGTTTGTAAGGAGTCGGTGTATTTTTTATTCTATTAGTGGAGGCTTTTCTGGGTTGGACTCTGATCGTCCCGTAGTTTTTCCCACAAGGATTTTTCACGTCAAAAATCTCTGTGTCTGCGATTTGTGTTTGGCATTTTTAGTTTGTGCCTTTTGCTCGGTTCTCTCGTAGGTACTCTCTGGTTTGGGGAACGATTTTCGCACTTTCGTTCCATATATATGTATAGAAATTGATGGGGCTAGACCTAGTTATTGCTAAATATTGAACCCAATGAGACTTGAGTGTATCAAAGACCCAAAATTTGGAATTTTTGATTCAAAAACCATCCTCGTTATCTCAAAAGTCAGAGCTGGTATCTATTTTGAATTTTATGATTTATCTTAAAACTTAGAGTCTAGCTTGAACTTAAATAACTTAATCCAAGGGTCTATTATGTACTTGTCACCCTTATTTTTTCTTCTTAATTAAATTGATATATGTATCAATGAGAGTTGATTGTATCTGTAGAACCTGGTAAGACTTGAGGATATTTATTTATTTATATAATTATTATTTCCTTGCTTGGGAACTTTCTAACTTAAGATTGATTTTTTGAATCAAAAATATAATTGGGTATACTATGTACTTTGTTAAATCAATATCATACAAATAGGCCATATGGGTAATTTGTATTTGATTATATATATATATATATATATATATATATATATATATATATATATATATATATATATACACACGTTCAATTTGTTGTATTATCTCTTAACAATCTCTTGTTATAAATTATGGTATTTTAACACTTCTAGTTAAAGTGTATTTTGTAGTGGAATTACAAAAACTGATGGATTGCTTACTTAAGGTATAAATTAGCCAAGGTAAGAAGTATTACCTCTATTCTCTCTCTCTCTCTCTCTCTCTCTCTATATATATATATATATATATATATATATATATATATATATATATATATATATATATATATATATATATTCAACTGCGTGTGTTACCGTTATTGAGTTGTTCCACCCAAAGGGTCGGCGTACCCATGGAATTCTACGGAGGGTTACTCCGGGTCTTATATAAATTATAAAATTTCTGGAGTCGAAATACAAAGGAGACTCTGCCAAAAATTTTAAGAATTTTGGGAGTTAACCAAATTTCGATATCCGAAAATATTATCGATATTCCTAACCCTAGACTTTAGTTACTATATATAATTTAGCGATGAACCTCTGACAACTTTAATTTAATTTTAATTAGGGGACAATTAGCAAGAGTACGGGATACGTAGGACACGGACACAAGTCACAAAAATGAAATCTAAATTTAGATTCCTGATAGTCTACTCTGTATATGTTGAAAAAAAATAATTTTTCCTGAAATTTGTGTCCTGGTATTTATGATTATCCCGAAATTGAGTTAGGATAAAAACTTTGATACCTGCCACCTGGATTATGAATAAGATAGAAAACCTATATTTTGTTATATCTTAAAAATACATTTTTGTATATTGATAGTGAACATAATATACAGAGCAGAAACTTAATGCAAGATAATAGAATAGGAATTGTTTGTAGGTTTAGGTTAGAAAATATTGGGCGAGGAAGAACAACATGAATTCCACCTATGAAATCTCTCAATATAATAACAACAACAAAAGCTGATCAGTAATTAACCTCTTTCGTAAGGCCTTGCGAATTGAGTGTGTGAGGCTTAGCTCACTTACCTGTCCTGTATTTATACCTGTTCCTGTAATTATAAACCTATTTCGATTGAAAAGATCAATTAGGTAAAATTGATATTAAATCCTGTTTTACTCACTGAATGTGAGAGGGCTGGAATCTAAGCACCGTGCCACCCTGCCTGCCACAACCTGATCCCTGGTTATAAGATTGTTGTTGAAAAACTAGTTAAAGTGGATATTCAAAGAGTTATTCTCCAAATTGCATCATCATCATTTAGAAAACTTGTCTATGTTTGTGATTGCAATTGATTGTTGATTTCTTCGCTAGGGTGTACTGCTTGCCAGTCAACTGGTACGTAAGCTGTTTCGGTGTTGTGATTCATTCTCTTATGCTTGTTTGGTGTAGGGGTGGACTACTGTACTGATGACAGGTTACAGAATTCAGTTGACGATACAGATATTGATAGATGTTAGATGTTATATAGTAAACTGTTGTTTCGTTGATGCATTATGCTTAGTAATTATGATTATGACTGTGATTGTGATTATAATTGTAATAAAATTATGAGTATGACTTATTATGACGTAAGTATAAGGCGAATACCGAGAAAATTTACTAGAATATAATCTAGTCATGATCGTATTTCAAGTTAACACAATAATCCTTATGAATTATTCAGTTCCTTTATTTTGGAACTCCGACAATCCTATTTCTTCTCATATTCTCGATTTATTTTATTTTACTTCCATCTTTGACTGAGGGCTTGCATGTCGTTTGATGACCTAGTATTGTTCACTAGTTTTTGTAGCAATACCAAAGGAATCTTCTATCAAATATTGAAGAACAGTTGGAGAGCAAGAACATGATGCTACTATTTCCGACAATCTACTGAAACCATATTTGTTCAGATTATTTATTAAAGGTAAAATTATATTGTTATATATATTGGGTAAATGGTTGTAATCGGGTAGAATAGCAAATTTTTTAATTATAGTTTAGAATATCATGTAATCAACTTGTTATTTAATATATTATGCACCATGCGACCTGTTATAATTCTATCCTAAAATCTTATGGGCGACAATCGCAAATACGGGTACGGGTGTATTCGTATGGTGCGTAGCTTGAGGATGATGTTATGTACCCGGCTTGCCGTATTCTTAGAAGCAGGGCATGACACATCTTTTAGTGGTGGCCCATGCAGGTCTAGCTTTTAAAAAACCTATGTAGGTCCCGAAAGATAAAGAACCTAGAATTTGATGTAAGTCAAGCTTTTGAAGAGACCTATATAGGTTAAGTTCTAGATTCTAAATTATGTTCTCAGGAAAAGTCTACAAAGTACCTTAAAATAGAGAATACTCATAGGTTTATCTATGTTAGACTATGTTTTATAGATCCTTAATAGATTTTATATAGTGATCCTTTATAGTTAAGAATATTAAGGAATATTTGATATTCAGGAAATCAAGGGTAGTATAAGGATAAACATGACCAAAAAATTTAGGTTAAGTAATTTAGAGAGCATTAGTAAAGTACTCTCATTTGAATTGGTAAGGGATCTAGAAAATTCTTTATGGATCTCAAACTGGGTATCCTTAGGAAACCTGGAGTTCATATTTATCTAGAAATATTATATAGTTAGAAATCAAAAAGGGATAAGTATTATAAAGATAATAGGACAATGAGGATATAAACTTCTATTTATATTGGGGGTTATAGATATATAATATAACTCGGAAGAACTATTGGGTAAGCTAGTACTAGCAATATCTTGCTTAAGGAATATGTATAACATATATATTGTATATGGTTATTTAAGGTATCACTCCTCGCTCTCTTAATATTATTGGGGTTTAACTCCTGACTCATTTTTTTTTCTTATTAAAATTTCAGTATCTGATCATTTCACAAATCCGGCCTTCTTCAAAATTTTAATTCCCTTTTTTCATTCAATGTTTTGTCGATTAAAAATCGAGAATGAAATTCTCAGTTTATCCATCCAATTCCATCTTTAGTAACAACCCAAAATTTGGGAACTATCCTCCATTTAATATCTATATTTATTACTCACTCATTGTTTATTTGACTTATTGTGAAGCAACATTTTGATTGGACTTTCTGTAATAGAACTTTCTATGATGGAATATTTATTTATTTGTGTCAAGAACCCGATAATTTATCAACTGATTTGACAACACAGAAGAACCTGCAGTCAATCAGATTAGATTATGAAAAAAGAAGTTGGTACAGCCATCCGGACTGGCCATCTAGACTGGTGAGGCACTATATTCTCGAAACATGATTCATATATTTAATAAGATTTCGAGGATCAAAACATAATATTTCTGAAATGGATTCGAAGTTTGATATTCAGATTTTGATTTTGTTTTACCTCAATTTGGATTTAAAAATCATTGACTTGAATATTTTAAAATAAAATTTAATGCTTTTGATGTGTCACGACCCGCACCCGGAAAAATCGGGCATGAGTCGTGGGTACGTCCAGCCTACGCCGCAGCATCGGCGGTAGAACGCTGTCTAGGTCAACTATCTAGATAACTCACAAAAAATCTGTCATGACCTCTCCAAAAAGGAGGGCAACCACGCAATCAATATATAAATCTGTCAAGATCTCAACTCCAAACGGAGGAGCAAATATCATAATGATAATCAAGTACTCAATCACGAATCTAAGCACGATAAGATAACAAGAAGACTAACAACTCCAAAGTCTAACCAACAACAACTACTACAACAACCACAACATCAATAATAATAATACATCATCCAAAAATAATATACAAACAAGGTCTCAATCCAAAACCGGAGACAAATCCGGTACTAAAAGCTAATAAAAACAACAACAAGGTCTTACTGATCCCGGCTACCAACCAAAAATTACTCCTAAACTAGAGGGTCCCTGTCTGCACCATCGACAGGCTCAGGTCCATAAAACGTCGGACACCAATCCTCCGGATACTCTGAAAAATATGTCCTGTCAGGACTGGAGCAAGTACATCTCTAACAGCAGTTCTATTTAAATGATAAAAACTATAAAACAGTTATAGCAAGTAGCAAGAAGAATGAAGCAAGTATGAAACAAAAAAATATGTATAACTGGTGCATAAAGGTAAAGATGCATGGATATCAGAGCAAGATAGTAATAACTGCAAGATACAAGAAATCTAAGCTAAGATCAAGTCCGTGCACATGAACGTGTAGTGAGTCCAGCATGAAAAACATGTAGTGAGTCAAGTCCAGAAACATGTAAGTGAGACAAGTCAAGAAATGCATGAGAGTCCAGACTATAAAGAATAAACTCGGTGTCTTTGAAATACTTGTTTCGACATGTAAACGGCTAGGGGTAAGTACGGCTCACCGCGCACTGGGTGCGCGGCTGCTATCTTTCTAGATTAGACCAGAGGGAGTAATTCCTGATGATTCTAGATGGGAATGTTTACATGTCTACTCAAGTATTTCCCCGCCCCGACTAATACAAGTGAATCCAAGACCCGACAGACAAATCAAGATGAGTCCAGCCTGAACATGAGTGATGCCTGTAGTGATGCCTGTAGGTGATGCCAGTAGTGATTCCAGAATAGAGGCCAGAAATATGAAATGTACGTGTCGCAAGTAAATGAATCCAGAAATACCAGTCAGTGTCCCGTGTTGTGCCAGAATAATCATATGATACTATACTAGAAGCTGAATAATAATAATCATCAGATAATAAAAACTATCAGAGAATGTACTCGCCTGACGTCCTGAGCAACTGGCGATCCGAACCGGTGTAGCAAGGAACTAATACGAAAAGCAAGATTAAACAGGGTTATAATGAGTTAAACAGATATAAAATAACTAAAAAACAGGCTTCTAGGGTCGTTCTAGGTCAAACGGGTCAAACCGGTAAAATCTGGGTCAAAAGTCAACTCTGGATCCAAAAAATCAACTCTGGGTCAAAACTAGGTCAAAAGTTGACTTTGGCGGTCAACCGAGTCAACTACGGTCAAGTCTGGGTCAAACTAGGTTGCTCCTGAAATTCTAGGTCAAACCGAGGTCATTAAGCTAAAAAACTCACAAACTCGCCTCCTTGAGATACCGGGATACCCTCGGTTTCCGATACCTCAACCTAGGCTACACACCCCGCCTATACCCTCTAAAACCTATGCTAGCACGCATAAATATATACACATAAGCATATAAAAATTACTCCAATACTATTCCTAGGCTATTGCTCAAAAACCCCGCTCGAAACCCAATACCTTGGTTATCTTAAGGTATTGAAATACCTTGGTATCTCAAGGTATTGAGATACCGCTCTAAACTCAACCCGACTACCCCTCTAGCTGACTAACTATGCACAAACATATATATATCTAGCTATAATCTAGGCTAAAATATAGATATCTAATACATATAGGCATATACCTATATATCTTCACATATACACATACCTTATGTATCTTACCTTACCTTTACATATATATATCTAGCTATATGTATTTATATGTCTATACCTATAGATATATATCTATCTAACTATATATCTAAATCTATCCATCTATTTATCTAACCACCTATCTATCTATCTAATATATCTAGGTATCTATCAATCTAATCTATCTATCTAAATATTTACCTATATGTATCTAACAATCTAACTATCTAATACCTATCTAACTATGTATCTATCTATCTATCTATCTATCTATCTATCTATCTATCTATCTAGTTATATATATATATATATATATATATATATATATATATATATATATATACTTATTTATTTATCCATGTATCCCTCTATCTAACATCTATCCATCCATCCATCTAGCTATCTATCTATGTGTCTATCTATTTACCTAGCTATCTATTTATCTAGCTATCTAACTATCTACTAATATATATATATCTAGATATCTAACTATCTAGATATCTACGTATCTATCTACCAATCTATCTAACTATCTATCTATCAACTAGCTATCAATCTAACTATCTAACTATGCATGTACCTATCTATCTATCTAAATAACTATCTAGCATCTATGTATTAATCTATCTATTTATATCTATAAATCTAATATCTAATTAGTTATCTATCCATCTATCCTCTACCTACTAAAAGCTGCTGCTGCTCTTGCCTGTGCTTGCTGCTACTGCTAGCTACCTCAAATTGCTGCTGCTGCTGCCCCTTGCTTCATACTGCTGCTGTGGCTGCTGCAGCAAGCTGCTGTGGCTGCTACCTGCTATTTCAGTCAGTCCCCCCCTTTCTCAAACACACACACACACCTATATACACATATATATATCACTATATATATATATATATATATATATATATATATATATACACACACACTTATATATAATCTAACACATACACACACTCAAACACATATCAACACACACACACACACACATAATTATATACATATATCTATATATATATATAAACACACATCTATATATTTATACGCACATATATCTATATATATCTATACATATACACTCTCATACTCAAACAAACATATATATATCTATATATCCTCACTCACACACACTCACTCTCACACACACTAGCACACACACTCTCACACACACTAGCACACATTCTCACAAACACACAACCACACACACACAACACTCAAACATATATATATATAAATATATATATATATACATATATACATATACACACATACATATACTCCTATATATATATCTATAAACACTCACTCACACTCACACACCCTCACACACACACTCTCACACACACTCACACAAGCACTCACTAACACACTCACACATACATAAAAATACACATATAAATAGAAATATATATATATATATAGAAGCACACACAAAAAAAAATATATATATATATATATATAAATACAACACACACACAACACATAACACAGCGCACACAATGCCCACGACGCTCACCAACGCACGCCCAACGGTCCCGACACGCACAAACACCTATAAATATATAAAATATAACTCGAAAACTCTAGCACACACTCCCCGATACTAACCCAACGCGTGCACAAGCCCGAAATAAGGAAACTACGCCGAAATGGTCGTTCGGTCATTTCGACGAACACGCGGTACGGGGTTCGGAAAACCTCCTGAAACGCACACCAAACGAACTCGAAATCGGCCCAAAATTTACCCATGCGTTCTAAACGATGCCTAGATCCTAGAAAAAGTACTTCCGCATCGATTCTAGGCCCGTGGCGGAAACACACACGCACTTAGAATCGACGACGATAAAAAACCCCAATTTCGCCCAAAACGCCCGTTTCTCCGCGACACGGCTTCCCGGGCCCAAACGGAGACACGCACTCACCCTCAAGACACCCGACAACGTCTACCTAGGTCCGTCTAACCTAGGGCATCACCCAAAATTGGGCCAAATTCGGATTCCACCCGAAATTGACACAAAACCTAATGTCAAAGTCTCTAAACTCAACCAAACTAGTTCCAACTTCCTTCCACGGGTAGCCTAAGGGTCTAGGAAGGTTCTAAACTATTAATTACACTATAAAAGAGTAATTACAAGGGGAAAATTAGGGTTTATCTCTTGAAAGTTGGAATCCCAAGCCAAAATCTCCAAAATGCTCCAAATCCACCAAACCAAGCTTCCAAGCTCCCAAATCTAGCTCCAACACCAAATCTAGGCTCTACCCACCTAGGTTGGGGAAGAACGTAGGGTTAGGGTTCAAATATGTAGAAGAAATGGAAAGAGGAAGGAAGAAAAATAAGAAAACTTACTTGTGAAGGAGAAAGGAAGAAGAAGAAGTAGTGGAGAAGAAGAAGAAGTGAAGAAATGGGGATGGGGGCTGCTGGTTCTCGGGTCTGGGAGTGAGGGGCTGGTCGGGTGTGGGTAGGTAGGGGCCGGCCAAACCAAAATAAATGGGTTAAAAGTTGACAAATGTCCAAAATGCCCTCCCGTAACTCGGTTTTGGGTTTTGGGTTCCAAAAGCACTCAAACTAACTCCAAATCTCTCCAACTAACCCTCTAAAAATATAATAAATATTCTAAACCCAAAAATAAGTCTCACAGGGGTGTGGACTGGGTCGGACATGGGTCCACTAGGGTATGACATGGGTCCAGGCTAGCCAAAATCCTAAAACAATCAATAAAAATATAATACAATCTTTAATTAAATATAAATACAATTAAATATAAATAATACACAATTAACTAAATTAAAATTAAAAAAAATACCCGGCTCTGGAAATGAGGTGGTGACAAGCCTATCCTCCTTAGAAAATTTTGTCCTCGAAATTTAAAGTCAATCACACTCCCTCTAGGTCAAACCCCCAACAATCACAATCAAGAAATTCTACCTAAACAACATACAAGATCAGGGTCCTACTGGTCGTGTTATCACAGTCTCAATCGGGGTCACTACACTATCTACCA
This sequence comes from Iris macrosiphon, assembly GCA_036927795.1. Lineage (NCBI taxonomy): Eukaryota > Viridiplantae > Streptophyta > Magnoliopsida > Asparagales > Iridaceae > Iris > Iris macrosiphon. The sequence goes on from JAYESA010000005.1 coordinate 139,181,318, forward strand.
CAGCACAAGAAAGTCTAACAGGTACTAATGAAGCACACCACAAGGAATGGAAAAGGACAGGAAGAAGAACAAAGAGACAGACCTGCTAACCCGACACCCGTAGCATCGGCCTCCTCGACCGTCAACGCATAAGACCTGCCCTGCTGGGGTGTATCCCTCTGCTAGTGCGGGGTATGATGCTGTGCCACAGATGGCCTAGCTCCAACTCTCTGATCCTGTGCTCCACCCAACGGAGGTACAGTAGGGCAATCTCGCATCTGGTGAGCAGCGAATCCACAGAACAAACACACCTTCAGCCTCCTTCTACAAACATCCCAAGTGTGTCCTGCCTTCCTGTAGTAAGCACAAGTGGGCACCCTCTGATCCTGACCCTGCTGCGCTGCCTTCTGCACATAGGGACGCTTAGCTGGTCCCGCACTGCCACTCGCACTGCCTGAATCATCCCTGCCTCTCTTGGACTTGAGCTCCAAGTCATCCTCTGCTTTCTGAGCATCTCCTACTATCTGCTCAAAAGTCGCCTCGCGGTCGCTCCTGGTCAAAGACTTGACCGCCATGACCAAGCCCTTGCGAAACTTCCTCGCCTTTGCTGCCTCGCTCAAGCCTTAAACAAATCTGCCCAGACGGCAGAACTCCGCTGCGTACTCGTCCACCGTCATGCTCCCTTGGACGAGTGCTTCAAACTGGCTCTCCAAAGCACTGAGCGCCACATCTGGAAAAAACTTCTCCTTAAAAAGCCTCTTGAAAGCCTCCCAGGTAAGCCCTGGCGCTGCAATCCTCGTATCTGTGCGATACCATGTCAAAGCAAGGTCAAACATCTGACTGTCCGCTGCCTCTATCTGTATGCTGTCTGGAATCTGCGCCAGCCTGAAGATGCCCTCAATCTGCTCTATCCAGTCATCCGCGTACATGATCCTTTTTGTACCTCGGAACTCCTTGGGCCACATCCTCTGAAAGTCGATAATACTGCCCGGCCTCGGATGCTGAATCTGATCTGCTTGCGGCTGAATCTTATCCACTCTATCCTTTGCCGTCATGGCTACCTGGTGGGCGTTCTCAATGCCCAGCCTCATCACATCCACCTGACGGTGCTGCGCGTCCATCATCTCCCTGAAGAACGCAAACAACTGCGCGGCATCTACTGGAGCAGGAAGTTGGTGGAGGAACCACCGGAACGACTGGGGTAGTCCTCGGATCGACAGGTGAAGCAGGATCCCTGAGAGAAGCAGATGCTCCCTCAACCGCAGGAGTGGTGAGTGAAGCAGTAGCAGCTGCCTGAATACGAGCTGGACGAGAGGTAGCAGACCTCTCGGTAGCAACTGCTGGAACGGTACGATGGGATCGTGTCTTCGGAGGCATCCTGAACACAGATCAAAAGAAGTCAATACGACGCAAGATACGATATCATCAAAGAAGGACGGTAATATTTCAAAAGAAAGCAATTTCAGAATAATTGGATTGGAATTGTTCCTAATCGTGATTGAGTACACTCTCATCCTAGATCCTAGATCCTATAACAGGCTCGCAGCAGTACAACTAAATTGTTGTACCACCACGACATCGTACTAATTGCAAATCGAGACCTGCATGGGACCGCCACCAAAAACGTGTCACGACCCGCACCCGGAAAAATCAGACATGAGTCGTGGGTACGTCCAGCCTACGCCGTAGCATCGGCGGTAGAACGCTGTCTAGGTCAACTATCTAGATAACTCACAAAAAATCTGCCATAATCTCTCCAAAAAGGAGGGCAACCACGCAATCAATATATAAACCTGTCAAGATCTCAACTCCAAACGGAGGAACAAATATCATAATGATAATCAAGTACTCAATCACGAATCTAAGCACGATAAGATAACAAGAAGACTAACAACTCCAAAGTCTAACTAACAACAACTACTACAACAACCACAACATCAATAATAATAATACATCATCCAAAAATAATATACAAACAAGGTCTCAATCCAAAACCGGAGACAAATCCGGTACTAAAAGCTAATAAAAACAACAACAAGGTCTTAGTGATCCCGGCTACCAACCCGAAAATTACTCCTAAACTAGAGGGTCCCTGTCTGCACCATCGACAGGCTCAGGTCCATAAAACGTCGGACACCAATCCTCCGGATACTCTGAAAAATATGTCCAGTCAGGACTGGAGCAAGTACATCTCTAACAGCAGTTCCATTTAATGATAAAAACTATAAAACAGTTATAGCAAGTAGCAAGAAGAATGAAGCAAGTATGAAATAAAAAAATATGTATAACTGGTGCATAAAGGTAAAGATGCATGGATATCAGAGCAAGATAGTAATAACTGCAAGATACAAGAAATCTAAGCTAAGATCAAGTCCGTGCACATGAACGTGTAGTGAGTCCAGCATAAAAAATATGTAGTGAGTCAAGTCCAGAAACATGTAAGTGAGACAAGTCAAGAAATGCATGAGAGTCCAGATAATAAAGAATGAACTCGATGTCTTTGAAATACTTGTTTCGACATGTAAACGGCTAGGGGTAAGTACGGGTCACCGTGCACTGGGTGCGCGGCTGCTATCATTCCAGATTAGACCAGAAGGAGTGATTCCTGATGATTCCAGATAGGAATGTTTACATGTCTACTCGAGTATTTTCCCTCCCCGACTAATACAAGTGGATCCAAGACCCGACACGCAAATCAAGATGAGTCCAGCCTGAACATGAGTGATGCCTGTAGTGATGCCTGTAGGTGATGCCAGTAGTGATTCCAGAATAGAGGCCAGAAACATGAAATGTACGTGTCGCAAGTAAATAAATCCAGAAATACCAGTCAGTGTCCCGTGTTGTGCCAGAATAATCATATGATACTATACTAGAAGCTGAATCATAATAATCATCAGATAATAAAAACTATCAGAGAATGTACTCGCCTGACGTCCTGAGCAACTGGCGATCCGAACCGGTGTCGCAAGGACCTAATACGAAAAGCAAGATTAAACAGGGTTCTAATGAGTTAAACAGATATAAAATAACTAAAAAAATAGGCTTCTAGGGTCGTTCTAGGTCAAACGGGTCAAACCGGTAAAATCTGGGTCAAAAGTCAACTCTGGGTCTAAAAAGTCAACTCTGGGTCAAAACTAGGTCAAAAGTTAACTTTGGCGGTCAACCGAGTCAACTACGGTAAGTCTGGGTTAAACTAGGTTGCTCCTAAAATTCTAGGTCAAACCGAGGTCATTAAGCTAGAAAACTCACAAACTCGCCTCCTTGAGATACCGGGATACCCTCGGTTTCCGATACCTCAACCTAGGCTACGCACCCCGCCTATACCCTCTAAAATCTATGCTAGCACGCGTAAATATATACACATAAGCATATAAAAATCACTCCAATACTATTCCTAGGCTATTGCTCAAAAACCCCGCTCGAAACCCAATACCTTGGTTATCTTAAGGTATTGAAATACCTTGGTATCTCAAGGTATTGAGATACCGCTCTAAACTCAACCCGACTACCCCTCTAGCTGACTAACTATGCATAAACATATATATATCTAGCTATAATCTAGGCTAAAATATAGATATCTAATACATATAGGCATATACCTATATATCTTCATATATACACATATACACATACCTTATGTATCTTACCTTACCTTTACATATATATATCTAGCTATATGTATTTATATGTCTATACCTATAGATATATATCTATCTAACTATATATCTAAATCTATCCATCTATTTATCTAACCACCTATCTATCTATCTAATATATCTAGGTATCTATCAATCTAATCTATCTATCTAAATATTTACCTATTTATGTATCTAACAATCTAACTATCTAATACCTATCTAACTATGTATCTATATATCTAACTATCTATCTATCTATCTAGTTATATATATATATATATATATATATATATATATATATATATATATATATATCTACCTATTTATTTATCCATGTATCCCTCTATCTAACATCTATCCATCCATCTAGCTATATATCTATGTGTCTATCTATTTACCTAGCTATCTATTTATCTAGCTATCTAACTATCTACTAATATATATCTATCTAGATATCTAATTATCTAGATATCTACGTATCTATCTACCAATCTATCTAACTATCTATCTATCAACTAGCTATCAATCTAACTATCTAACTATGCATGTACCTATCTATCTATCTAAATAACTATCTAGCTATCTATGTATTAATCTATCTATTTATATCTATAAATCTAATATCTAATTAGTTATCTATCCATCTATCCTCTACCTACTAAAAGCTGCTGCTGCTCTTGCCTGTGCTTGCTGCTGCTGCTAGCTACCTCAAATTGCTGCTGCTGCTGCCCCTTGCTTCATACTGCTGCTGTGGCTGCTGCAGCAAGCTGGTGTGGCTGCTACCTGCTATTTCAGTCAGTCCCCCCCTTTCTCAAACACACACACACACCCCTATATACATATATATATATATCACTATATATATATATATATACACACATTTATATATAATCTAACACATACACACACTCAAACACATATCAACACACACACACACACACATAATTATATACATATATCTATATATATATATAAACACACATCTATATATTTATACGCACATATATTTATATATATCTATATATATACACTCTCATACTCAAACAAACATATATATTTATATATCTATATATCCTCACTCACACACACTCACTCTCACACACACTAGCACACACTCTCACACACACTAGCACACATTCTCACAAACACACAACCACACACACACAACACTCAAACATATATATATAAATATATATATATATATATATATATACATATATACATATACACACATACATATACTCCTATATATATATCTATAAACACTCACTCACACTCACACACCCTCACACACACACTCTCACACAAGCACTCACTAACACACTCACACATACATAAAAACACACATATAAATAGAAATATATATATATAGAAGCACACACAAATATATATATATATATATATATATATATATATATATATATATATATATATATATATATACAACACACACACAACACACAACACAATGCACACAACGCCCACGACGCTCACCAACGCACGCCCAACGGCCCCGACACGCACAAACACCTATAAATATATAAAATATAACTCGAAAACTCTAGCACACACTCTCCGATACTAACCCAACGCGCGCACAAGCCCGAAACGAGGAAACTACGCCGAAATGGCCGTTCGGTCATTTCGACGAACACGCGGTGCGCGGTTCGAAAAACCTCCTGAAACGCACACCAAACGAACTCGGAATCGGCCTAAAATTTACCCACGTATTTTAAACGATGCCTAGATCCTAGAAAAAGTGCTCCCCCGTCGATTCTAGGCCCGTGGCAGAAACGCACACGCACTTAGAATCGACGACAACGAAAAACCCCAATTTCGTCCGAAACGCCTGTTTCTCCGCGACACGGCTTCCCGGGCCCGAACGGAGACACGCACTCACCCTCAAGACACCCGACAACGTCTACCTAGGTCCGTCTAACCTAGGGCATCACCCAAAATTGGGCCAAATTCGGATTCCACCCGAAATTTACACAAAACCTAAGTCAAAGTCTCTAAACTCAACCAAACTTGTTCCAACTTCCTCCCACGGGTAGCCTAAGGGTGTAGGAAGGTTCTAAACTATTAATTACACTATAAAAGAGTAATTACAAGGAGAAAATTAGGGTTTACCTCTTGGGAGTTGAAATTCCAAGCCAAAATCTCCAAAATGCTCCAAATCCACCAAACCAAGCTTCCAAGCACCCAAATCTAGCTCCAACACCAAATCTAGGCTCTACCCACCTAGGTTGGGGAAGAATGTAGGGTTAG